>VDFB02391294.1:0-160589 GCA_007258455.2 Sequoia sempervirens
CGCTTTATAACAGTTCACATAAACATAGCCTAGAAAATAGAACTACATATTTTACGCCTTGATCCCATTTGGAAGTAGGGTATGTAGGCAGTCTGGGAAACGAAGGATGCTTCCAGTACTCAGGCATTCAAGAATGGGGTTTAGGGTTGGAGAGATCACATAACTAGTTATAAGAGATAATCAGCTAAAATACATACAACTATACTCGGAAGAATCCCATATGGATTGCTTGATTCCCCAAGGCCATTAGGCTAAATTCTGAGGCGGGTTTCAAGTTTAGAATTACAATTTACATACCCCTGAGGATGACGACCTCAGTACACTTTTGGTAGAAAGTGTGGTCATTAGGAAAGCGACTCAGGATCCGGATGATCCCGATGAGTTCAAGACTCTGGCCAGAGCACATACCTATCATACGATAGATTCCAGCCTTGTTTAGGTGGATGCCTATTCTAATTATATGAATAGATGTATTCCTATTCCATATGAATAGATGAAGTGAATTCTTGTTCCGTATGAACAGATGATATACCTATCCTGTATGGATAGAAGTTCCTGAGTATACTTGTGAATGAATACTAAATATATATATATATATAGTGGTATTTCAGTTAAAATTAATTAGGTCCTTACATTTGGAATGAACACCAATGCTTCTCTTGAAATTCATATTGAAAATATAACATGCAACCACATGAGAGCTAAGAAATCCACATTATCTTCCTATCATGTAATTTGCTTCAAATTTGATATGAAAAACAAGACCTTTTAAAATCCATCGTGGTCTTGGAAAGTGCATAATTGAAGCAAACTTAACATTTCATAAATATACCTTTTAGTTGCTAGCAATTGTTATTTCCTTCATTTCCTTGCAAGATTCTTAGATGTAGAGTGTGCTTGACCATTTCTAGAGTGCAACTAATACAATGAAGGTGCAAGCATTAATGCTCATGGGTTTGCAATGATCTATGTCCTTGGAAAAGAAAAGAAAAAGGAAGTTATTACTATAGTTTGTATGGTTCATGTTGACGCCAAAAATTGACGAGATAACAGTGCCTTTATGGGAAACTCAGTTCAAGGGGGACCCCTTTGCGCCAAACTGAGTGACCTCCGGATTTTAAAGAAGTCGGCTTCTTCTATATAATGGTTTTTGGAAAGGGAAAAGGAAGCAGATATAATGAAACAAATATTAATCTAAGGAGATGCGCCAAAGATTTTTGATAGGCACGATAAATCATAGACTCAAGGGCCTGAATGTTACTGATATGTTCCAAAACACCGGAAGCTTAAAGCAATAGCATAAACAGTTCATTCAATTGACATAAAACAGTATCGCATACATTCTTACTGCTAAGAAGAGTCATTAAGACATGATTTAGACCAGCAAGTTTGTGTTCAATATATAGAAGTCTCCTCAAATGAAATGCTTAAGACAATAAAAAGCACAGTTCACAGTTTAATCAAGACATAAAAAGCAGAAAGGCCGAACAATAGGCACAGTCTGAAAGTATCTTGCAAATAAACATGCAAAAGAGGTCTGGCGTCTCTTGCTAAAACCAGTATTCTTCCTGTAAAATCTTGGACCATTTTCCCTCAACAGAGGGAGTATATATAGCCGGAGAGCAAAATCCCACCGCCTGGAGAGTTGTAACAGAATGATTCCACAATCCCCCGTAATGATGCCCGGATAAGAATATTCCCAATGCCGTTATGAGAGCAGCCAATCAGGGTACAGCATCCAGTTGGTTAGTTACAGACGTGCCCTTTTGAAATGATGGCAGTGGTCCCAACCAGGCTTCGAAGCGACGAGTGTCGTCCACCGCCTTAGAGAACCATGGCGAGCAGCAGTCAATGACACCATCCCGCTCGGCCATCTCACAGCTTGCTTTGATAATCGATGTAAGGCACGTGGCAGCAAACCGCGGCCCGAATGAAAACTCCTTCTCCATTGACCGGGAGCTTGCGGAGAAGTGACACGTGTTCAGGGGACGGAGGCTACTTTGAAAATGGGGAAAGGCCGCATGAAAAGGGGGCGAAAGACGCGTGGCCGCGTTTTGCAACCCGTGGTGCTCTCGTCCCTTTGTTGTTTTAAAAGCCGCGAACCGCTGACACGTGAGCGAGGGTGGGCCCCGCCAGGAAATAAAGAAGGCCAATAGAAATCCTTCGCAGCCCGCCGCAGCATACTCTACTCCTGCTAGGGAAAGATTGCGCTACACCGCCACGTATAGAGATGTGGGCCCCGTTTCGCAACCCGTAGGAAACATAAAGCAACAGAAAATGAAAAACCCCGCAGGCGAGACACGTGGGCGCCCAGCGCAGCATCTCAAGAGCCAAAAGGGAAGCCGCTTGCCAAAGTTGCGAAGCGAGGAATGCACACAAAGGGAAAGATCAAAAACCTGCCGGGAAGCCGAAGAAACGCGGAGACGCGCAGGCCAGCGCATGAACATGCAAAAAAAAGGGGAACCCGAAGGGAGCTGAGTGGAATATTATTTCAACAGCTTTTGGCGACTAACAGGGGCGTTTCGGATAAGGAACGGAGAACCCAAAAACTCTCTGGTTCTGCAGACCAGAGCCTTCCTCTCTAGGGCAAATGGAGTTAGAGTTTTGAAAGTGCAGCCTGCAAAGGCACCCATTCAATTTCGGATGGCTTTGCCATGCTGCGCAAATTCTCTTGTGCTCCGCGGAGATCAATAGCTTCCTTATGAGGCAGCACCTCTGGCAGGCCAGCGCCTGCTTCTATGTGGAACAGCAGCTGAGAGAGAGGATGAATGATTGCCTCGATATCTGCTGCTGTTGGGGGGCTGCCGAGTTCCTTGAATGCCTCCGGATCGTTCTCCTTCTGCTCAATGATCTCGGTAATCTGCGCAGCCGTGGCAATAGTGCCATCCTCAAGAAATGGGGACGGTAATCCCAACCTGCCTAACTCAGAGAAACTCCCTCGAATGCCATCCAGCGCTTTGTTTAGAAAAGCCGCTGCTGCCTTAGTACGCTGGAAAGCGGAGTGGCAATGAATGAACCTATTTGCCGTTTGAGCTGCGTTGTCCCTATCTTCAATACCTGCCCCGGCGAGGATCTCGTCTGAGACCGAGTATAGCTTATTTAACAAGTCCCTCGCCTCAGGAACCTTTTCCAGGATGAAATGCGGGAACTGTTCCATTGTGTCATGGGCCTCCTGATTGAGTTTTAACGCCCTGTCGATGAACCGGAGGGTAGGCTGCAGATTTAGGCAGAAGGCTTTGATTTTCTCCCAGTGAGAAATGTACAATTTCCTGACCAGTGGGATGATATCCGGTTGGGCAGGGGCTGGTAGCAGGGAGGCCTTAAGCGAAGAAATCTCTACGTCTCGTGAAATGAGAGCCTCGGCAAATTCTGCCTTCTTCTTCTTCTCAGATGTCCACAGCGCTTCATAGTTGTTCATTTGTTTCTGCCAATTCTGTTCAGCTCTAGAGTGGTTAGCCGATTGCTCTTCTAATGAAGCTTTCGCTTCTCGGAGCTCATCTTCTAGCTTGGTCTTCGTTTCTCGGAGCTCCTCCTCCAGTTTATTCTTCAAATCTTTGAATTCGGCCTCTTTTTCCTGTATCTTCTGCTGATGCTGATCTTGTAGGCGTTCCATCTCTTCGCCTTTTTCTGCCAGCTTCTGTCTGAACTCAAGGCGGAAGCGTTCAAGCTCTTCTTCCATCGATTGTAAGCTCTGTTGCGCCGCTTGGTTTTGATTCTGCAACTCCTTTAATACGGCTGGGTCGGCTACTCGGGCCTTTGCAATTTCGCCTTGAAGCCTGTTCCTCTCATTCTCTGCTGTTAGCGCCCTTTCTGTCATTCGGGCGACATCCGCCTCTAAGGATTTCTCCTTTGCCTCTAGAAAATTCACCCTGTCCTTGGCTGCCTTTAGCTGTTCATCCTTCTTTTTCAACTGGCGACCAGTCTTTAGGAAATCGGAAGTGACCACCCGTTGTGTCTCCTCCATGATTTCGACTTTATCTTGTGGCCGGGCCATCTTCATGTCCAGTCCGACAGCATAAATATCATAGTCCTCTGGTTGCATTTCTCCCTGAGGCTTGTTTATCCTTGGGTACATAGTTGCAAACTTTAATTCTTGGCGGGCCTCGTCATACGAAGCCTGTACTCTCGGTTCGGCGGGGGCATTGTCATCCTTTGCCCTTCGTCGCCTCATTCTATTTGCGCGAGCCTCCTTCCCACAATCTATCTGTGCAATGAACTCAGCTGGTGATGAAACCAGCCCACCTACGAAGGGAACACCGGAAGGTAGGGCGTAGGGATAGGTAACTTTCATAGGCGCCCGCATTTGCTTCTTCTAGAGGGTGACGGTTTGCGGAGAAAAGTGTGGCACGTTCCATAGCTTAGCCTGGGGGGTTTCACCCTGGCTGGATAATTGCAACGGCTGAACCGGAGATTCAGTCGTAAGGCCTGTTGGCCGAGGAAAAAGAGTCGCTGCCTGGGGCTCAGTTTGCTGTGGTGGGAAGGGATCTGTAAGCATCTCGGAAAAAGAGTGGGGGCCGATGGAAGGAATATCTTCGGATAGCGAGGTGAGGAAAGTCTGGGCGGCAGCAGTAGGCGTTAGCATGCCTGGAGGGGTGATTATAAACGGTTGGGCTTGCGAATATTGAGCAAACCCCCCGGAATAAGATGGGCCAGAAACAGAGGGTGGAGGGTTTGGACGAATGGCAGGAGTTGCCAATTGAGCAGGAGCGGACGTGAAAGAATGAGATGCAAGAGAGGAAGGAGCGAAATGTACCTGCTGACTGGTCGGCGGTAGCATTTGACTAGCAGCGGGTGTTTCCCCTTCGGCCGGTTCATGTGAAACTGTCCCGATAACACTTTCCGTGCGTTGTCTTTTCGCGGGGGGACACTCACTAACCTCGGCAGTCGGATCTTTCTGCTGGGGCACTAGCTTGACTGGTTTAGCGGCCCATGTGCGCGTAAGTGAGCTCCTTGATATATTAAAGCGCACGTTAGTGCCGACATAGGCGGGATGCTCGGGAGCATCACCTTCCTGAGAAGATATCGCCCTCTCTTCCTCCTGCTCATCGGAACCCTCTGCTTCGCTCTTGTTAGCGCTGGAGGTCGGGCTGGGATGGCCTTCATCCCAGTGTCTTTCGAATTCCTGGTCGTCCTTCAATTTATTATAAGGAGCCTTCAACTGCCCTGTTTCTTGGCGGTATCTCCAGAAAGCTTTTATTTTTTCATCGCTTCCATTCCTCGTCCACTTTCAACTTGTTAAGCATGCTGCGCTCTATCGGAAAGTTGTCCTTGGCCACGGCCACTGGAAAGTAGAACTTGTGCCATGGGCCTCTGGTATCCGGCGTAGGGATTTGTGCCAATTCAACCAGATCTTCATCTTTATCAGTCCGGTTATTACGCCGCTTCTCCCAGTATGGTCGGGAAACATGTGTAACTCTCATATGCGGCTCAGGTAGGTCATTGAAAGGGTTGTAATCCCACTTATCATTTACTAATACTAGCCCTAGGTGTGCCAGCTTGTCCCCTAGCAGCTGATGAGATCGCTTTTTGACAAGCGTTATTGACTTGAAGCTCTTCGGGCAACTGAAGAATCCCTTCTTTTTGACCCTTTTGCTGCTACAAAACATGAAATCAATGACGCATACCTGCCGGTAAACCTCCAGCGCGAGCACTCTATCGGTGATGCAAGCCGGGAGCAGGAAAGGCCTGTCAATAAAGCCCCTCATTCGAAGGATCGTGAAATCCTTGCCCAGGAACCAGTCGCAAGCGGGGATGTAGCTTTGCAGAAATCCAGTCTGCTCAGTGTTAAGCCGGACGATATCACCCTCTCCGATCAAATCATTCAGGACCGGGGCTATGAAATAGTCCGCGAAGGCATAGTAGTCATATGTTGCGGAAAGGTAGGGTGTCCATGTAGATACCGGCTTTCTTTTATTCTGCTCATCAAAAATTGATAGTGGGAAAAATCGGGCGAAGAAATCCGGATTCTGATGCAGGAACATGTGGACCAGGTAGGAAAGAAATCTAAATTTCGTCTCCGCCTGATAATTCTCTATTTGCTGTATCATTTCCTCGACCATGAACTCGGCAAAATCATACCAGAAAGATTCATGTTGCCTGCGAAACTGTATTGCAGGGCCCAGCTGAAAAGCCTCGATCTTTTCATCAGAATCACGGCCGCAAACAAATGCCAGCATGGATATGGGGTCCTGAAGGTCGTCGCGGAATGAACCGCGCAACAATGGGATGCTTGGTGCCTTAGCGGACACAATACCCTTCTTTTTAGTCTCCTCTAATAGGAAATCAGAGCCGGTTTTCATCATTTTCCATATCTTTTCCCCTTTGCTTGGGCAGAAATATTCGATTTTCTCCTTTCTTGTCCTGGGGTCAGGAATGCATAACATATGCCAGATGGCTTCCTGGCCGATATGAACCCTTAAATTGCGACCCTCAATGCAGTGGGTTTTTGGATTATAGCGTTGAACAGCTGCGTCGACCACCTCCGGGCAATAGTGTACGAATGAGACCATGTATTATGGCAAACCGCTATACCAGACTCTACCTGCCGTTGCCTTCTCCGCCGCTGGTGCTGATAATCTTGCACAAGCCGCCTCTCTAAGAGACTTAGGGTTCCTAGCAAGCTTTGGATCATAGATATTAGCCCACTTTTCTCCAACCTTTTTAGGGTTATTCCACTCTTTGGGCTTCTCTAGCTCCTCTGTGTTGGGTCTCCTCACCTTCTGGGGTATACCAGGAGTGGCATACGCTACATCATCGTACACGTAGACCTCGGCAGAAGAACGAATAGCCGAATACAGTTCCTGGCTAATCCCTTCCTCTGCTGGCTGAGCTGAAGATTCCGCCATCTTTCTTCGCGGCAGAACTTGAAGGTTCGCTGGCCTTTGAATACGCTTGCACTGGAAATACAGACAGAAAACACTTCGCGCACTCCTTAGCTTTTTGGAAAAAGACTTAGGAACAATAAGCGTTATCATGCAATAATAGCAACTTTCCTCAAGGTGGTAGGCGAGCGCGAGCCCTTGCATTTAATTCGGCATGTACCGTTAACTCCACGACTCGTGCAAGATGAGCTGATTGCTTTTTCCGAGGTGGCCGGATTTCATCATTGCTTTTAGGATATCGTGTGATACGCCCTGATTTTTCTTGGAAATTGAGCTTGCAACTGGCCTCCTCGCGTTGTGTTAGCATGTACCGGTAATTAATATCCCAGGCCGGAATGATTACGCCAAGCAAACGATCACCGCCTGAAAGAGATACGAATATCACCTCGGGCTCTGGGATGTGCTTGAGATTTGACACCATAGCATACGGCCATACGTCCCTTCATCAGCAAGTGCCACCCTTTTAAAGCTCAATTAATTAACTTGATTTAATTAAGCATGCCTTGAGCCATGCTACCATGCGTGTGCCAGCCCAAAACGTGAACAAACGCAGACTCGGCCCTCGAGATTGTAGCCAATATACATCACGTTGCTTACGGCGGACTGGCGTATGTCTTGTCAATTTTCTATAAATAGGCCAGTAGATAGCAAACATATACACTTTGCGTCGAGAAGTGATAGGAAAGTAGAATACTGCTAAGCGAGTCTTTTCATAGGTTAGGTAATAAGCAGCTTTCGGCATACTTAGCAGATTTAGGAATAGTCCTAGGAGAGATGGATACTCCCATTCGCCTGACCTCCTTCAAATCACAAACAACATTTGTAGGTGAAATCTCCACCAAGAGGCTTAAGAGAATGACGAAGAACAAGCACTCGCTGGTTTTAGTAGCCATTAGTGGGTTCTCGGCAAAGACTGTGTGGAGTATGAAGATAAGCATCGGGTGAACACCGATGTGTGCTCACACTTTGTGGCGTCTATGCTAGACATTTGTGTCCCTCGGCCTCTTGTATTGAAGCTAGTCAAAGAAATCTTCCCGAAGAAGTACCTGAACGGGCTTGGCGAGGTTGTCACACACGCTGCGTATGGAATCGGCCTGCCATCAGCCAGCGACTTACGTCGCTATATTGAAGAAGAAGCTGTCGTGGCTTGGCTACCATTCCTTAGCGGATTCCGCCTGCAGACCCGTGGTCAGCATCAGCAAAGGGTTACCCAGGCTCTTCACTTCCTGTTCAGAAGCTACAACGTGATACCATTCTACGACGTAGAGTGGTATACTGACTTCAGGGACCTGGTGTACCCACCACCGACGACAGCCGCGCTTCATGATGCTGCCAGTGCCACCGAGGAACCTGTTGCTGAGGAAGAAGCGACGCTGTCTTGAATGCGTCGGTTGCTGCTAGCCACTCCTGCGGATAGATGGTCCTCTTGCCCTGGTGTTTGTTGATGTAACCCCCTTGCTCCGTATCAGCCTGATAAAAGGCCAACGTATATATATATGCTCTTATACTTTGTATATTTTGAAAATCGGCATTCATGCCATTTTGTAACTCAGAAACATGTATATAAAAATATACGCCTCTTTTTGTTGTGAAATTTTATGCTCCTGTTTGCTTCTGCGTGCAATTTTTCTGGGTTTGCCAATTTTGTATGTTTTGTCTCTGTTTATGAGCATACTTTTGTGTTTTAAGAACTCCGGTGCTTCACCTACCAACGATGATAAGCGAATACATAACAAGTCAATTGGTTTTAGCAAAACGATAGGCCAAAAATAGGAAAGGAAAAAGAAAAAGCGTTATTTACAACTGTACAAGGTAGGGCCTGACGCTTAATGGAACAATTTAAGGTGAATCCCATTAACCGGGATTCCTAGGGGCTCCTGTTCCATATTTTCCAGCTCGAAGGCATTGTGTTGCATGCACCGAATGATTTTGAAGGGTCCTTCCCATAGGCTATCAAACTTACCATGCTGACCTGGCTTCGCAGCCCTGCTGTCGTATTTTAGCACCAAATCTCCACTTTTTAGGCCTTGGTCGGAAGCCCTTTTGTCAAACCACCGTTTGACCACCTGTTGACGGCCAGTCATGGCCTTTAGGGAATTCTCCCTTTTTTCTTGTACTTCTAATAGTTCGGCAAGCCGAACTTCCATGGCGTCATTTTGTTCTATCTCAAGAGATTTCAACAACTGTATCGCCAGAATTTCCATAGAGATAGGTAGCAGCGCTTCTTTCCCATATACTAGCTCATAGGGCGAAGTCTTGAGGACTTGTTTAGGAGTTATGCGGTTGGCCCAGAGTGCTTTTCGGAGATTTTTGTGCCATTCCCTTTGGTGTTCTGAGCCCACTTTTTTGAGAAGTCGGACTAAACTTTTGTTTGTTGACTCAGCTAGGCCATTTCCCTGTGGATAGTAGTTTGAAGATGTTTTCAGGAATATGCCATTTTTCAATGCAAAGTGACATACCTTTGTGCCTACAAATGCTCTAGCATTGTCCGAAATGATCATCTTCGGAGGGCCGAACCTCGTCACCAGAGCCTCGAGGAAATCCACAATCTCTACCTCCGTTGCCTCTTTAAGGGGAACAGCTTCAGCCCACCTTGTGAAGTAGTCTGTAGCTGTTAAAATCCATTTATGTCCCGAACTGGAAACCGGGTTGATCATTCCGATAAAGTCCAAGCCCCATTGAGCAAATGGTTCATCCGCCACGATAGGTTTCAGGGGCATCGCTGAATTCTTCCTTCGGTCGGAGAATAACTGACATTTTTTGCAAGTCTTTACCAGAGAGTAGGAATCATTGAAAAGTGTGGGCCAGTAATATCCAGCCCGCAGGACCTTGATGGCTGTGGTTTTAGCGGAGAAATGTCCACCTTCGTCGCTATTGTGAAATGCGTCGAGGATCTTCTGCGCCTCCCCTGAAGTAACACACCGTAGGAGCACACCATTAAAATTTCTTTTGAAAAGGACTCCTTCTATCAGCGTGTATCCGCAATTCTGGAGCCGGTAATACCTTCTTTTCTGGGATGAGAGGCCTGGCGGGTACCTTCCGGTTCGCATGAAATTCATTCTATCTTTCAGCCAATCGTCCTCCGATCCCGATCCGTTTATCAGGACAAGTTCTGACTGTTCCTCTTTAGCAGGCATCTCCACTTCCTGTGTCATATACTCACACAGACCTCTGCCTTTAATAGTCCTGGTGGGCCTGACCTCAATGTCATATTCCAGGATCTTAGTGATCCAATTAGCCCTTTTTTCTGTGATTTCTCCCTCCATGATGTATTCCCGCACACTAGAATGTGCGACATATACCAGGACTTTGCTACAGGAAATTAGATGGCGGAACTTTTTAAGCCCCTTCACTATTGCGAAAGCCTGTCTTTCAACGAAGTTATAATTCACTTCATATTCCTTTAAGGTTCGGGAATAGAAAGCAACTGGATGCTCCCCTTTTCCTTCTCTATCCTTTTGAGTCAGAACAGTAGCGATACTTGACTTGCTACTGAAAGCATACATTATAAAATCTTTATGTTGATCTGGATTGATCAACACTGGGGCTGATGAGATAGCTTCCTTGACCTTCTCAAATGCCTCCCTCGCCTCCGTTGTCCACTTGAAAATTTGATCCTTTTTCAGCATTAAGGTGATCGGCCTAATCATTCCCGCAAAATCGGAAATAAATTTACTGACGAAATTTACTTTGCCCAGAAAAGACTGGACACCTTTCTTATTCACCGGGAGAGGAAGCTCCTTTATAGCCTTTACTCGTTCTGGGGTCAATTGAAATACCTTCCTTCGACACAACATGTCCTAACAGCTTACCCTGAGGTACTCCGAACACACATTTCCTCGGGTTTAAGGAAATCCCGAACTCTTGGCACTTTTGAAACACCAACTCCAGATGATCGAAATGATCATCTTTAGATTTGGAGAACACAGTAAGATCATCCAAATAGATTAGGATAATCTTATTGATCAGCTCGCTAAATGCGACGTCCATAGCTCTCTGGAAGGTTGCCCCTGCATTAGATAAACCAAAAGGCATTTTAGCATATGCAAACGTCCCCCACTTGGTGGTGAACGTAGTCTTGTGCTGATCTTCCTCTCTTACTCGAATCTGGTTATAGCCAGAGAAGCCATCCAGTAGAGAGAACATTTCCGATCCCGCGACGGTTTGGAGGATCGACTCCATAGAAGGCAAGGGATAGTGGTCCTTCAGAGATGCTTTATTTAGGTCTCGGAAATCTACGCATAAGCGTATATCACCATTCTTCTTTCGGACTGGTACCAGATTTGATACCCAAGTACTATGTTTAATTGGGAAAACAATACGCGACTCAATGAGCTTGGTTAGCTCTTGTGCCATCAAGGCTTCAACTTTAGGGTTGACCGGCCGCTGTTTCTGTCGGATTGGCTTCGCACCTTCTGTTAGCTCAATAGTATGTTGAATGATACCAGGATCATAACCTTCCAGATCATCGTAGGACCAGGCTACTACTCCATATTTCTCACAGAAATTCATAAGCCTTTCTCTATCTTGCTGTGAGACATCTTTTCCGACCCGAAGGTTCCTGTCATCGGAGACCCGAAGATTCTCATAATCACCTTTTTCCGCCACGAACTTCCTCTTATCATTTCGGGCGTCACTACAATCGAAATTTTTTTTGAGAGTAACCAATCCTTTCGGAAGCTTATTTGATTTCAGCTGCATAATTTGTCCCTCGTAGGCCTCAGCGATCTTTGGTTGGAGTTGATCGGCAAATTCCCCTGAGTTTTGAATAAACGAGGCGATGTGTTCATCGCTCTCAAAGACTTGCCAACTTTGGTCATTATCGGGTATTGCTGGTCTAACCAGCACTCGTACTGAATGTTTGTTCCGAAGCAAGTCGGAGACAGGATCAAACTGAGCTCCGATTACTGCCATGCGGTCTGCATCGCCATTCTGAGCTCGGGGAATGGTCAGGATGTTGAAAGCTTCAAAACTTTCTATAAGGTCCCAGATTCGATGCCGATAGGATCTCATGCGGATATTCTTTGCTGCTGAGACTCCTCGAACCTGATTAACTACTAGTTCTGAATCTCCGAATATAATCAATTGTTTGATACCCATTCGTTCCGCTAGGCTTAGGCCTTGGACTAGACCCTCATATTTAGCCTCATTATTTGAACAAGCAAATTGGAATTGGAAGGCCCTCAGCAACTTTTCATTCTGTGGGGATATTAGACATATCCCTGCTCCAGCTCCAACTTTGCTCCTTGCTCCGTCAAAATATAATGTCCACAGCTCACTTGCTTGGTCATCGTCGGGCTCTTTGACGACCTTCGGAAGAACTTGGTCTTCGTCATAGATCACATATGTGCCTAAACCGGTAGCATGATAATTTCCGAAGGGATCATTATTTATATGTTCACTCAACAGAGCGTCTTCGCTATCACTTCGGTCTCCGTTGACCTTCTCCTCCTCCAGCAGTTCAACATTGTACATGTCTTGCTTGGTGATGGAGGTATGTGCCGCTTCAAAGTTAATCAGGGCCTCGTTCGCCACATGTTCGGAATGCAGAGCCTCCGATTCTATCTTCATCTTTGCGCCATGTTTGGTCCTAAGTATTAGATGTGACCAATCTAAAGACAAATAGCCGCCCACCTTTGAAGTAAACTCTCGAGAAAGGCAAAGACCAAACATTGGCGGAACATCTATGATCACTGTATCTTGCGGGACCGTGATACTCGGGCAGGCAAATAGAGTCAACGGAAGTGCTTTGATGACACCCACAGTATCAACCTTATTTCCATCTAGCTGCATCACCCCTTTCTTCATAGGTTCGTAGCTGAGTCCCAAGGCTTCGGCTATTAGTTTTGGCATAACCGTGGTACTAGCGCCAGAATCAATCATAGCGTTGTGTAATAGTTTCTCCCCTATAATGAGAGTCAAGAAGGGTTGAGGTTTTGGCCTACCTCCGCCTTCCGCATGGGATTCCATCGCTTTGTTTGTGACAACCTTAGTTGGTGGCATTTGATAAACCGCCTCGGTACTGGCCAAAGGCTCGGTTAGTGTTGGGTCCATCTGTTGCTGAAGCACTTTTTGGAGTATGGTCTTCTGCTCCGGGATAGCTAGAATGTCCCATAAAGACATATTAGCAGGTGATTTCTTCAACTGCTCCACCACATTAAGAGGTGAGGAGCTCGGAGATTTCTGCTCCTTGGCTTTTGTTATAATAATTTCCTTCCGCCGTTGAGGAGACAAGGATTCGGTCGGGCCACCAGGAATTTGATCCGAAACGTCCTTGCACTGCGGATTGTCCGAAAGTGAAACCACGGCCTCACCGGTGAATCTTCTCTTGGAGCGTGTATTATAGTCAGACTTTACCCGCGGCGTTTCGGCAGTGGACGTGTCATTCGCAAACACCATTTCCTCGTCTTCCATCCATGAGAAGAGCGCATGATCAGGAACAATGTCGGACTCTTGCTCCAGGGACATTCCTTGTATTTGCGCGGTAAGGACCGCATTCTCCATTGCCGGGGCATATCCGTATTCTTCGCTCTCTGTCGCAATCCCTTGACTACGTTGCTCTGCTATCCTTTGTTGTAAGTTGCCACGCGGACAATTTCGGGGCATATGCGCATCGTTGCAAGGGAAGCACCATGGATTGATGTCATCAATAAGATTATTTTGTCCCGCGGTTAATTCTCTGCTAGAGCTTGGCGACGCTCCTGCCAGTGGCGTAGGCACCGGAACTATTTGGTTCATAGCCGCCGTTGGTGAGTTAGTGCGATGCGCATTCTGATATTGATTCTGCTGATAGGTAGGCCGCCCACCTTGGTAGTTCTGATACGCAGGCCGCGGAGGCATTGCTTGATTCCACTTGAGCATTGTTATATCATTCGCCATAGTCCGTAGCATCTCCTTGAGGTCGCCCATTTCATTCTTCGGAGAACTTGATGTAGAGGCCAAGTTTTCAGGAGCGGCTGTATATGAGTACGCTGACTGGGGAGTCGCTGGCGCACTGGTCGACGCCACCTCTTGTGCCACGTTTGATATCTCAGGAAATATCGGCATAACAGGTCGAGGAGGCAATTTTCCGCAGTCTATCAAGTGATTTTCTACTTTGATAGCGGTGGCATATGCATCTGGTAGAGTAGCTCCTCCCAGAGACTTGATCATCATAGAAATGTCGGGATTGATGGACTTCAGATAGAACATGAACGCCAAATCTGGGGTAGGGCGGATGGTCACGGGAATCCTCCGCCAACTCGAGTGAAATCGGGCATTGAAGTCCGTCAGAGCCTCCTGGGGTGCTCGTTTGATGACGGATAACTGATAATATAGCGAAGAACGATCTCCGTCATTTGAAAACCTTTCATAGAATGGATCTCCGAGGTCATCCCAAGTGCGAATGGTATTAGGAGTCAGTGTTCGGTACCACTCCAGGGCCTTGCCTTTGAAGGACGCAGCAAGGAGCCTCAGGGCTACATTCTGCGCCGTGATACCATGTACTAGGCATACATCCGCTACATCCTGCAAATGCTCTGCTGGCGTTTTTGTGTTATCTCCGGCGAATTTGGGAAGAGCTTTCAGGGCCGAAACCGGTATGGCACCCCAAACAGCAGGTGCTACCGGAGCTACAAGGGGACTCCCAGCATCCCATGCTACATAATTTCTGTTCGCGGCCGGCAACATGGTGAGAGGAAAGGGTGGTGGGAATGGAACGGTTACTAACTGATTTGCGGCCTGGACTGTCCTGGATGGAGGCACTAGTAAACCTGGGTTACTTGCAGTTTGGGATCTAGTTACAGGCCGATGGCTCATACACCCTTTTAGAAGATGATTTCATTAGTTTGGGTCCCACCGGGCGTGCCAGAAAAAAGGACAAACTGTTGACGCCAAAAATTGACGAGATAACAGTGCCTTTATGGGAAACTCAGTTCAAGGGGGACCCCTTTGCGCCAAACTGAGTGACCTCCGGATTTTAAAGAAGCCGGCTTCTTCTATATAATGGTTTTTGGAAAGGGAAAAGGAAGCAGATATAATGAAACAAATATTAATCTAAGGCGATGCGCCAAAGCTTTTTGATAGGCACGATAAATCATAGACTCAAGGGCCTGAATGTTATTGATATGTTCCAAAACACTGGAAGCTTAAAGCAATAGCATAAACAGTTCATTTAATTGACATAAAACAGTATCGCATACATTCTTACTGCTAAGAAAAGTCATTAAGACATGATTTAGACTAGCAAGTTTGCGTTCAATATATAGAAGTCTCCTCAAATGAAATTCTTAAGACAATAAAAAGCAAAGTTCACAGTTTAATCAAGACATAAAAAGCAGAAAGGCCGAACAATAGGCACAGTCTGAAAGTATCTTGCAAATAAACATGCAAAAGAGGCCTGGCGTCTCTTGCTAAAACCAGTATTCTTCCTATAAAATCTTGGACAATTTTCCCTCAACGGAGGGAGTATATATAGCCGGAGAGCAAAATCCCACCGCCTGGAGAGTTGTAACAGAATGATTCCATAATCCCCCATAATGATGCCCAGATAAGAATATTCCCAATGCCGTTATGAGAGCAGCCAATCAGGGTACAACATCCAGTTGGTTAGTTACAGGCGTGCCCTTTTGGAATGATGGCAGTGGTCCCAACCAGGCTTCGAAGCGACGAGTGTCATCCACCGCCTTAGAGAACCACGGCGAGCAGCAGTCAATGACACCATCCCGCTCGGCCATCTCACAGCTTGCTTTGATAATCGATGTAAGGCACGTGGCAGCAAACCGTGGCCCGAATGAAAACTCCTTCTCCATTGACCGGGAGCTTGCGGAGAAGTGACACGTGTTCAGGGAACGGAGGCTACTTTGAAAACGGGGAAAGGCCGCATGAAAAGGGGGGCGAAAGACGCGTGGCCGCGTTTTGCAACCCGTGGTGCTCTCGTCCCTGCTGTTGTTTTAAAAGTCGCGAACCGCTGACACGTGAGCGAGGGTGGGCCCCGCCAGGAAATAAAGAAGGCCAATAGAAATCCTTCGCAGCCTGCCGCAGCATACTCTACTCCTGCTAGGGAAAGATTGCGCTACACCGCCACGTATAGAGATGTGGGCCCCGTTTCGCAACCCGTAGGAAACATAAAGCAACAGAAAATGAAAGACCCCGTAGGCGAGACACGTGGGCGCTCAGCGTAGCATCTCAAGAGCCAAAAGGGAAGCCGCTTGCCAAAGTTGCGAAGCGAGGAATGCACACAAAGGGAAAGATCAAAAACCTGCCGGGAAGCCGAAGAAATGCGGAGACGCGCAGGCCAGCGCATGAACATGCAAAAAAAAGGGGAACCCGAAGGGAGCTGAGTGGAATATTATTTCAACAGTTCATATTGGGCATACAATAATTTTTATCACAAGTGGTTTATTGCCTTTGATTGGGACTTTAATGGTTTCTCACCTCTATGCCTAGTCCTTTGGGATCTCCAATTTAGATAATACTCTTGGTTAGTATAAGAAACATGGTGGATTCAATAGTCAAGTTCTCATAAATAAAGTGGATACCTTTGATCAATTCAAATACTTGGGAAAAAATGTAGTTTCCATCTCTTCTTCTGCTATGAGTTGTTACAACATAGGAGCATACTAGATATGACATATTGAATGAGGTGTCATTATTTTTCCATTTTCACATAGTTGCTTTTCTTTCATAGGTGCACTAAAAAGTGTACTATGTTAACTATAACATAAAAATTTGCTATAAGACTAACAAAAAATTGAAAGCAAGAAAAAATATCAAGATTTAATATTATTCAAATTGAAGACTAGGAAAATGGAACTTCAAAATCTATGACTCCCTTTAGTAGCCTAGATTTGGAAATGCCATTTATAGGTTCAAAAAAAAATTCTAACACTTTTAACTTCCCTTAAAATTGACAATAAAAACTATAAAGAATGGTAATATAGGAAAAGAATGAAGATATGAGTAGTAATACTTATCTAATAAATTATTAAATCACCAAAAGGAAGACAATATAATTTATATAATAGAATAAAAAAAGAAAATTTTTGAAACCAACCAAGAATGGTGTTCAGGCATGTGTTGTTGCATACAAGAAAACCACGTCTCAAGACATAAATGTTTTAATCTATTAAAATTCTTGAAACCTCCCTAGAAATTTAAAAAAACATTATAGATAAAAGGATCCATCCTTATAGACATGCCAAATATAAGCATGCAAATCATAATCAAATAATAAATATTAAAACAACATTTAACACTCATTATTCTAATACATATAAATATTTGGTAGAGTGTCAAATGAATATGTTCTTAATACTACTCTTATGTCTTTTACTTGTTTCTAGACAATATTTGTTTGCTTGATTTGTGATGCCCCGTGAATGGAGGATTAAGCTCCAATTTATAGAAATATTGAGACAAATTTGGATGGTGGAAAATAAATCTTAGATCATGAGTTTGATTCATGATTGGAGAAGGCTAGGTAGTCAACTCATTTCATTGGTGGATTGATAATTGTTTATTTTTTATTTAATTTGTGTTTTTGAGTTAGTCATATAGATTACCTTGTTAATAAGTTTGATGAGTGAATAAACTAAATTAATTGTTTAATTAATTATTTTGATTGGGCAGTTATTGATCATGTGTAATTTGATATTTAAATTAATTTATTAATGAAAAATGTGAGAAATGATGCATTTTAAATTAATTAAATAATAAATATTATTTAACTAAATTAATTATGATAAAATAATAAACTTGAGATCATATTATTTTAATAGATTAAAAGATCATAATTACCAAAATTAATGTATACATGATTTCAATTTCTAAAAAATATTTTTAAATTAAAATTTTATAATTTTTTTAATAACATATTAATAATATTTTGACAAATATATTATTATAATCAAACTTCTTAATTAATATTACTGACATATATATAAATAAATCATATGTTAATGTGATTTATCTAAAATAAATATATATGTTTTGTAATGTTAAAATATAAATTCTACAATTGAATATATATTAAAAAAATTGAATATCATTAATCTAAATGACTAAACATTTACTTCTTATTCTAACCTTCACATAAATATTTTTGAATAATCCATGAATAAATAAATAAAAGTGCTATTATTTATTTTTATTCAAAAATTACAAATAGAAAAGCAAGCAAATAGACTATTAAATAATAAAGAGAGTCATAGCAGTACAAAATAAACAACCCGATCTTTTTTAATTTATTTGGAAAATACATTAGCTTTCCATTTTCTCTTCTCACCTTCGCCTACATCTCATTTTCTCTCCACCCACGTTTATCTTAAAAAGTAAATATATAAATATTACAAATCATTTATGTATATATAGTAAT
Source organism: Sequoia sempervirens (assembly GCA_007258455.2). Taxonomy (NCBI): domain Eukaryota; kingdom Viridiplantae; phylum Streptophyta; class Pinopsida; order Cupressales; family Cupressaceae; genus Sequoia; species Sequoia sempervirens. Next base: position 18,235 of record VDFB02391294.1, read on the forward strand.
TATTTTTACATTTATAAAATATTTAACTATTTTTTAAATTTTTTTAAATAATATTTTTGTTTTATTATAAGGTAGGTTAAATCGATATGAATGGAGTGATTTCATTAATCAATTGAGTCTATCAATTTAAATATTTCAATCAATCCAAATTAATATAATCATAGCTAGTTGTAAACTTCAAAAATTCCAAATTAAAGTCATGACATAAAAAATTTATTAATTCAAATAATCAAAAGAATCTCCATTAAATTGGAGATTTCAATAAGTCTAAATTAAAATAATCATGTCTAATTGTGAATTTAATAAATTCCAATTTAAAATAATTATGTTTAGTTGTGAATATAAATAACTCCAAATTACCTTTGATTAATTAAAACAATAAAAAGAATCTCCATCAATTTAAAGACTTTAATAATCCCAAATTAAAATAATCATGTCCAAGTATAAACTTAAATAATTCCAAATTAAAGTCATGGCATAAATCTTTGATTAATTAAAATAATCAAAAAATTCTTCATTGATTTAGAGATTTCAATAATTCCAAATTAAAATAAACATGCTAAGTTGTGAACTTAAATAACTCAAATTAAAATCATGTCATAAACTTTTGATTAATTAAATTAATCAAAAGAATCTTCATCAACTTAGGGATTTCAATAACTTCAATTAAAATAATCATATCTACTTATGAACTCAAATAATTCCAAATTAAAGTCATGGGATAAACCTTTTCTTAATTAAATTAATCAAAAGAATCTTCATCAATTTAAGGATTTCAATAACTCCAAATTAATGTCATGACATAAACCTTTCATTTATTAATATAATCAAAAGAATCTTCATTAATTTAGAGATTTCAATAATTCCAAATGAAAATAAGCATGTTCAATTATAAACTTAAATAACTCAAAGTTAAAGTCATGACATAAACCTTTGATTTCAATTAAATTAATCAAAAGAATCTTCATAAATATTTGTTAATTAAAATAATCAAAGAAATCTTCATCAATTTTAGAAATTTCAATAATTCTAAATTAAAATAATCATGTTAACTCCAAATTAAAGTCATAGCATAAACCTTTGATTAACCAAAGACTAACCTCACCAACTTACCTACCATCTAGATTTTAAATTAAAAAAAAAATTGTTTCATCAAAATTCTACTTACATACCATTCAAACTTTAAATTAGCAAAATGATTTATATGTTTTTAGATTGATTTATTAAAATAAAATGCAGTTTTTTTTGATAGATAATTAAAATTGAGTTTTAAATTTAATAGTTGACTTTAACTTTCAAATAAATCTTTATAACAATTATACTTATTATTCTACGTAAAACACCATATGTTGAGGAATATTGTAGTGTCCCTCCAGTTCGGCCGTCTTTGTTTTCTAAGTAAGTTTGTTTTTTGGCTTGATAATATAGTTGATTTCTATAGCTAAGAATTTTAATTCTACAATACTAATGCATTTTTAATTAAAATAATAATAAAATAAAAATAAAAATAATAACAACAATACAATTGTTTGATTCTAGAAGTGAATAGATTATAGTAAAAGAGAATTTGATTACTTACATTCTTAATTATTAAATGAGGATTATATTAAATCCATGTGATTGTTTGTGCTATTTAAAATATATCAACAATAATTGGTTGATTTCTATTGCTTTTCTTTGGAATTTCAAATCGATTTTTTTCATTTATGGTAGATTAGCTGGTTGTAATTAGGCGCCTCTTCCTTTAAACTCCTTTATAAGTTATATTTTACATATACATGTGGGTGTATTTACTTGGATATTTCTAGTATGTTTATAGTTTATCATAAAATAATAATAAATAGATTTATTCAGCTGAATAGATTTTTTATAATGTATTTGTTTGGCTTTATATATATATATATACAACGTTAAATTTTACTTGCTGCATTTTATTATTTTAGTAAAAAATTGTTTGTATTAGGAGATGAATAATTCTAGATGAGTGATATTTAAAATGGATAGATTTGCAAAAAGGGGAAACCAGACTCTAGTAAAACAAAACATAATTACTTAGTGATTAGGGAAAAAACAATCAAATTAAATAAGATTTCATAAAGTGCCTTTTTCAATGGACGTGAGAATTTTTAAACTACAATTTATATTTCACTTACAGTTATCTTTATGGCTTTTAAGGATATGCCCAAATTAAATTAATTAAATCAAGTAATTTTCTCCTCTACGAATCTTGTAAATATAGACAAATAAATATAGGTGGCGATTCATTACTTTTGGACCCTTAGCTTTTATTTTAATTTTCCTCTCATGTGACAAGCATACCTATTATTTAAATATAATAACTAGCATACCTATATTTAAAAAATATATGTAATGTACGCCGAAAGATATCCTTTTGGAGACACCTATAATATAAATAAAATAAAATAATCCTTAAATAGGTCTAAAGTAAAAAGTAAAATAAGTCTAAAGCAAATAAAAGAACTTCAGAGTAATAAAATAACCTAATTATAATATTAATTGAATTTTATTTACAACTATTTTTATTTTTTTGAATTTTATTTACATTTTAAAAGAGAATACTTGTTAACCCACCAAAAATATATGTAATCAACAATATAATGTATTAACTATATCACATGTTATAAATGAAAACATATTAGTTTAATTAAAATATATCATTAAATTATAAAGGGTAGTGTACCATTTTTTTCAATTAAGTTTAAACCCACACGTTCTTTTTTCTTTTGTGATTTAATTCTATTTACTAGTTGGCTTGTAGGCCTTTGTTTCTACTTGAGCTATTGAGCTTGTAGACATATTTTTATGCTTTGCTATTTTGTTTGGACTCAAAACCCTTTTCACAGTTTTTTAATCAAAAAAATTTAAAAAGACATCTTATAGAATATTTAATATATGTGTTTATAACCTATTAAATTTGTTTATAAAACTTCAAAAAATATTTTTTAATTTTCTAATATTTAATCATTCACATTCTTTTCATACTAAAATATTAATTAATTTTTAACCAATTTACAATATTAATTATCCACCAAAGATATATTTTTTAAAACAATAAAAATATTATAATGAATAATAAAAATATTATAATGAAAGCACTAAAGTTTGAATGTAGAATTATTTACAACTCTTACCTTATCACTATATATACAATTTAAAATTTTAAAGAAGATTGGGAAGAAATATAATTAAATATTTACATTTGAAGAAGAATTAAATTTTATTATATTGATTGAGTCCAATTTAATTAAATACATTTGATTCAACATAAATTATATTCTAGATTAATTAGCTCATAATTATGAATGGTGAATCAAATAAAAATATTTTTTTCTTTAGAAAGAGAGATAGAAGACAATATTAATATGGTATTGAAAGTTGTATATTCAAGAATAGTTATAATGGATCTCTATTTGTAATTCACTTTTTAACCAAAATAGTTTTGCAATTATGGTGTAGTTTTACTTCATATATGTAGGTGATTTTTTGGGCATCCATGACTATCTAATATTTCAAATTTGAACACTAATATGTACAATTAAGTAATTTATATTCAAATTATGATATCTGAAGGTCTCTTGATTGATATTAGAAGAGTAGCACACATCATCACTCAAATATCACAACTCTAAAGTATCCATACAAAAGTCAGCAACAACGCATGAAACATCTTTTTCATTGATTGTACTATTGCAAATCTTTGTTACAAAAGATAGCTCGAGGTAAAAAGCATTCATCCATTTTTATTATTATTCATACATATTGTTCTATATTTTTAACAGAATTTTGAAAACTTTCATCTTCACCATAGGTATAAACAAAATGATAATGACACTGGCATTGAAGTTATCTAGACCAGGTAAAAACTATTTTTCTTTTTTCCCTGTAAAATAATGGACTCTTAAGTATCTTCTAATATCCTATACTACAATTACTTGGATCCCATATTTAGTTGGGGATCTAGATAATATTGGGAAAAATAAAACAAAATATCTATGAATCAAACTCAGAATTGGTGCATCTCCTGGTGTTGTGTTGTGTATCTTCAAGTAGACAAAAAGGATTGTATTAGAACATTTTTCACTTTTATAAAGGCTGAGCTCGTGGAATGTGAGACAATGAACCAGATTGAGTATCATGATAAACATATTACCAAGCTCTTGATGTTGGAACGACTCTCTTTCTTAGGAACTCCTGCATGACCTTGTCTATTGGCAGTTTAATCAATTGTTACCCACAAATAAGACATTCATCAATATGGAACATTTCACCCACCTGCACCATCCAATTTCAAAAAGAAAAAACATTAATTATACACTCTCGAGCCTCCACTAAAAAAGACGTGTGATGTGCAATTGATGTCTTGTCTCACCTTTGGCATGCAATTCAAGCAAAAGGCATGGTTGCACTCCAATTGCTTTGGGTCCACAAGGGCATTTGCATAGAATTTTCAATCAAAAGATTGAAACATTCATTTTATCTTGAACAAAAAAGATCAACATAAGCTCAAAGGAGTACTATAAAGTTGGAAAATGATTGATTAGACCCAGTACCAACATACATGGAGCATGCAAGTTGCCTAGTAATGACAGATGTTGATAATGGTTGACCTGAGATTTTGCAAATTGTGACCACACTTTCCCCTAGTAAGTTGTTTGTTTCCTCTGAATTGTGCAATGCTCCATTACCATTGGATCTTGTTGTATTTCCAAAAGGGCTCTCTAGAAGGATGTGCCCATACCTAGAAAGAAACATCATCCTTACAAATTAACTACAATCAAATCCTTACAAATTAACTACAGCCAAAGCATCTTTTCTCAAGCGTGAATCCTGTAAGACACCCTTTAAGATTGTCCCATTTTTACTCTATCATGCCAATAATGCAACAGGTGAATAATTTTTACCTTTCTTGGTCGTCATTGCTCTCATGAGTTGGGCCATTTCATTATTCTCCAATACATCATGTAGATACCCAAAATGGTTGCTTGAAGAAAAGATGATATTATCTACGTAGGTAAGTTATGAAATAAGCATCAATACTTAGCCCAAAGAAAGTCCCCCATCTAGAACAAGTCTTGATAAACCTTCAATATTACCTTCCACTATGGATTCTTCTTCATAATGTGCCTACGAATTTTTTCCTTGACTCTGAATAGAATGGGAAACAAGAGCAGTTGTAGATGCAAAAATAATGGAAGCTTGATTCTCAACATGTTGCATTTTTTGGGCTTCTGTAGTCACAAGATACATCTCTACAAGTCGCCTACTTCAAAGCTCAATAGCTTGCTCTTGCTCCCTTCCAATCACCTGTCCTTAAAATACTAAAGAATAACTTTATGTAATCTTTAATATGAGCCAAGATGCATGTGTTCATAGATCTTTGTATCGAAGTTACTAGGAGAAACATGCTTAGGCTACTCAATTATATCAATATACTTTCTATTACAAAATAATGAACTGAAATGAACACGAGGAATACAAATAAAAGATCCACTCTATGCATGTACTATAAAAGATTAGCTAAACATCCAAACAAAGCAATGGATAAGAAGATATAACTAGTCTAATGTATGTATCTTGTTACCTGTCTCCAGCCTTGCCTTTCTCTTGATATGGTTGGTTTTTATAGTTTCTAAATATATGAATGTAACAAATCCAAACATATGTATTTGTTGATAAGGTATCCTCACATTGTGTACAGGCCTGTAGGTCCTGATATTGATCCACGGTGCTTATAAGTTGGACAACATCAAAGATTTGGAGGGAAAAGCCAATCAAACTGGAAAAGCCTAAAAAGCATCTATAGATCACAAGTACCTAAAATAATTTGATACATCCTGGTCTATGAAAATACATTCCATAGGAAAAGTCATGTATATTTGCTGAGCACTCGAATTCAATCCACTTAAATAATCTACCCCACCTTTGTATAGCATAAAATTGTGTGCATCCTCAGCTAAAACTATAGCATGCTGACCCTATGGCCTGCAAAAACACAACTTATAGATGGAATAAACAAAAATTGTAATCTACACTTTTTTCCTTGTCATGGTAATGGATTACAGAGTAATTAGTGAAAAAAGTATATAGTTATTCCTAGGAACATACTAATCATTTACATGGACTCTCAAAAAACCACACTCTACTAATCATTTACATGGACTCTCAAAAAACCACACTCTACTAATCATTTACATGGACTCTAGAAAAACCACACTCTACTAATCAAGCATAAAAATTTAAAAAATGTAAGAAAATAATGCCTATCAATGAGGGTGATAGTATCCTTGAGGCGTGCCAGCAGCTTTGTAAGGCTGTAACCAGCCTTACCATGGTGTTGGCTCTTTGTCAAATAGCCCTCCACCTGAAGTGTCTTTCCATATATTTCATAATACAACTAAGGTAGAGTAGCAATCAAAATGGGCACCCTCTTCCCTCTCAGAAGCTCCTACAACTCAATGTCAAAGTTTTGAAAGAACTCATAAAGAAGAAAGATTTCAAAAGATGTTGGGAATGGTAAACGAAGTAAAGATTCGGCCATACTAGGCTGATCAAGGGGACTGGCACTAATAGGTGGAAAAACGACTACACAAAACCAAAAGCCACAGTTAGAAAACAAAAATTTAAAAACCTGTACTTTTCTTTAGTTTTCCAAGGTCAAGGGTTCAAATATTGAAGGCCTAAAAAGCAAAGAACGTAGCGAACAATGCACACAACTTGTAATTACATACATATCTATGCACTAGTCAATTTCATGTGGATATAGAAGATTGCATGAAGAGGGGAGCGACATAGCAGGGTTTGATTAATGGGAAATTCTAGAAAATCATTGTTGGCATAAAGTTCGCACAAGCACGATGCATGGCTGGCGATGACTACGGCCAGTGCCTCACAGCAATCATCTTCAGAAATAGAACGCTCGGCTAGTCTTATCATGTAAGATAGGCATGGCAAGATGTTGACAATGGGGTAGTGGAAAGTGGCTTTGGCATGTCAATGGTTTGCATGCCAAAGCCACTTTCCACTACCCTATCAACATGCACATCCCATAAAATTTCATGAATTTTAATTCCTTCAGATTAATAAATGTAAAAGCAACACATGACTTCCACCTGCCTGTCATTTTTAATGCAGCTTCAAAAGCTTTACAAAGAATATTCTTTGAATGCTTTCACTGTATAATGCCTTTCAGCGTAATAATAAACTTGCTATTTTTTTCAATAAAATTAATAAGGGGAGATATTAGAAGGGCGGTTAGCATTTTGGTTACTTAATTTCAAATTCATTATTTATTTGATGTCTCATGTAATAAAAGAGACCCTATTCCTAAATAGTTTATATATTCTAGAATATTCCTTCTAAACTAAACATTCTTAAGAATTAAAAAAATGAGGAGATCATGTAACTTCTTAGAAGCTTGGAGCTTAAATTATTACATTATTATTATGAAAATAACTAGATAAAAATATATATTTATTAAATTCTAATGGTGATATTTATTTTATCTATTTATTTATTTTTTAAATGTTAAAGCTTTATAAGCAATATATATTTGAGTAATTTAATTTTATTATAGCATATGGTAAATAATTAATTTATTTAATTTGAAATATTCTACTAATTCACTTGAGTGATAAAGTAAGATGGGATAATAAACTAAAAAAGTAAAATAATTGATTTAGTTAGGTATGTGAAATCTTGTGTATTCGGATTATATTGGAAGTTAAATGGGTTGTGTAAAACCCCGTCCCGCAACCTAGATGACGATGCAACACTACAGAAGCACAAATAATTTTTTTTCTTAAAAAGAGTAAAAATGATGAGTAAAGTAAACTACTCTAACACATACATCCTCTAGGCCACACAACGCATCTACATGTGAATTTCAAAACTTACAAAACAAATCTAACAATAGCATGTGAAAATTAACTCATGTGATAACAACATACATCAAAGCATTAACCCATTGCATAATAAGTTAAACATGAAAATGTAATGAACATATTTCCACAAATACAACACCATATAAACAATATATACCACTTAATTCAACAATGAATAGATTAGACATAATGCTACAATTACAACACAAGGAATCCTCCTTGATTACAAATAAGGAATACAATACAAAGTGTCCCACTATTAAAATGAATATAAGAGAAGTACACAACCATAGACACACACGAGCTCCTCAAACTAGATGCTCCCGCCATCATGGACATGAAGGAAAATCTGAATAGTGTAAGGTGCATGTCACCCAGTCATGTGGTACCCATAGGACCAACCCCCGTGCTAGGAGATAGTAACATGTAACCAAGAAAAACCTACTACCTCTAGACACATACAACGTACAAAACCACACTGTACTAGTAAATACAAAACATAGGGTTACATTGCTTCCAAAATTATTGAATCAAGAACAACCACTATACCATACAAACCGATTGTTGTCATAGGAGGAGTGTCATCACAAAGGTTTTATTGGTTATCCTAAGGAGATCTTCCTAGGTCCTGACCCCCATCTTGGGTTATCCTGGTAACCTCTCACGAACTCCAGCCCCACATGCACACCAGTGCGAAATTGATTATCTTTCAAGAAGACAAAATAACGATCTTACCATTCTAGGCCTTCCCGAATCATCTCAAGTCTAACACATGCCCTTGAGCCAATGCGCAAGGCTAAATATCAAGTTAAATGTATTAACTACCCTTTCCCCTAATATAGGTTATTTAATTTCCACCAATTAAACTGACTTCCACACGAATTCTCCTAGGACCACTTTGTGTCCCGACCCCCATTGAAAGCCACTCCCCTATTGACAACACAATAACTCATTCCACAACCCAAGGGTAGACAGTGCACAAACTGATAATAACATAACACAAAAGATAACACATCCCTACGAATGTCCAATACTGAATCCAACTACGTGCACTACCCAAGGAAATCTCAAGGGTGAATAATAAAAATGACAACCCTTTTCACAATTACAATATGGAAGAATTACATTTTCTTGACAACCAACATTTCCCCCCAATACAAAATTATAGAAATAGTTGTAATTAAAATAAACAATCACATGTAATTAAAATAAACAATCACATGTAATTAAAAGCACTACCATTCAAATTTCCTAAATCCAATAGATCAATATCTTGCATTAAAATACATCATTCAAAACACAATACCAATTAATAATCAACAACGAAATTATATTAAAGTTTAACATTTAGTTTCACAACACATAATATTTAACTCAATTTCCATAATTTAAATAAGCAATCATTTAAAATTATCAAATCATGCTTGCATGTACTTATAACAATAACAACAATTAAATAATTATATTATATATATATAATTAAATACAATTATATATACACATAAATATATCTTATTCAATTATATAAAAAAAACAATTATACTTTTTTTTTCCAATTAACATTTAAAATATCCACTCATGCATTTTAAATTAACCATCTATAAACATATTTAATATATATATACATTATATATATAATTTATATATTAATTATTTAATATATATATTATACATATAATATATATAAATTAAATATATTATATATATAAATAATGGCACATATATATATAATATATCTATAATATATATAATACATATTATAAATATATATCATATATATTATATATTAAAAAAAAACATTTAAAAGAAACAGAATCGAAGGCCGATGGAATTAAATGCAGGCTGTGTGAATATAGTCATGGCCTACTGGTAAGGTCTTCCCCATATGGGGAGGCATGGGCTAGTGTGGGCAGCACCGGCTCTCCCCCAAAGGGGAGTCGGCATTGGGGGTAGCCAGTGCTTCCCCCTCCCAAACAAATTTCCCTAACAGAAATAAATTTCCATGAATTTTCCATACAGATTTTGATCTGGCTCAAGTTTACAAAAAAATGATTTATAGTAACTTTTTGAATTCTGTGCAATACACAAATTCACAAGAATATATATATATATATTTATATATTTATATACAAAATATTAAAAGAAGATTGTTCTAGATGAGCAATTTTTAAAACAATTATTCTCTACAGAAGAATATTTTCAATTTTCACAGAAAATAGTTTTCTACAGTTTTATTTAATTTCACAAAGGTTCTAAGATTTATCTATAATTTCCTTTTGTATAAGTCTATTTCAAATAATCAATTTACACAAAGGATCTAAATTATTTTCTACAGAGGCTCAACATTCATGGCAATTTCTTTCAAAAAACAAAAGCTTCTAAAATAAAATAATTCCTCTTCTAATATTTTCCAATTGTGATACAATAAAATTAAACATCTCTTTCAAATTAAAATTCACAAAGCAATAAAGAACCTGTTCTAGAAGATTAGACGATTCGGAGATTGATGTTGAGCTTCCCTTTAATCTTCAATTTGACAAAACTGCCAAAGCTTCCTCTAGAAGAATTGCCACTTCCTAGAGAACATAAATAATCCACAGCCAAGAATACAACAACTAGATTCCTAAAATTATCAAATAGCTTCAAGATTTACAATTTCCTCAAACCTCAAAACAATTCTACCATTTCCCAAAAACAAGTCTCTCTTTTTTCTCGTGAAAACAACTTCCTCTTTTTCCCACAATTTCAATCAATCTCTCTGCAAATCAATTTTAAGACAATTAGAAAATAAATCCTTCTAACTTCCAATTAACACAACAAATATCTTTTCATAACAACCAAGATATTTCTAAGATCTTTTCCCAATATATGCATTTAAAATGAAAAACAAATTATTTAATTCAAATCACATTTAAATCACTTATTTAATTAAATCCACATTTAATCTAATAATTAAAATTACTTTATAATAACTTAAATTAAATTAATTAATTAATTTATAATAAGGTCTCCATATTAATTAAATACTTAATCACAACATATAATTTAATCCTTACAATTTAAACTTGCACAATAAATAAAATACCAAGACCAACATGGATAAAGAACATGACCAACACACAGACTGGTGATACACTGTACTAGGGTAGAGGTTTGACAAGGTTAACCAGTTACTATCTCCCGATCAACATTACTATTGAGTAGTCAACACACTCAGACCTATGAAACCAGGTGAAGTTGTTGTCCTATACCTGCAAACCTACAAACAAAGCAAATGTCGTACATGTATCCATATAGTAACTCATACACACTGTGAAGAGAGAATCGCGGAAATCACAGGACATTCGCAAGCGAGTGATGCAATACCGTTATCTTCACCAATACAATGTCACATCAACTGACGAGATAAAATATCAATTAAACTATAATGACCATATGTAGCAATGTCATCTCAACTAAGCATCTATGCAAATATAAAGCATTTCTAACATAATCATCATGCATCTAATGTATCATCACATCCATATAGTCTACCATCGCTCCACTGTCAAGGATTGAATAACAATAACATAAAATAAGGTCTAACAAAGTATCTAAGATGTTAAAGAAAACATAACAAATCAGAGGGGTGTCACATCCTCCACCCCTAGGATCATGCTTACTCCTGGAAGCCTGTGAATAAATAAGGGTAGAGATCCCTCATCTTGGTAGCATTCTCCCATGTAGTAGAATTGTCATCTCTAGGATCCCACTGGACCCTCACCTGCTCAATATCTCGACCCCTAAGGGTGAGTCTCCTATGTTAGGTAATGGCCACGGGCTCCAAAGCTAGCTACCTGTCCTATACCTGTAAAGTAGTCCAATCAAGGATATGAGAAATGTCCAGATGATAAGGTCTAAGTACAAAAACATGGAACACATCATGGATGTGCGAGAGACTAGGCAGTAAAGCAAGGTGGTAAGCAACTGGCCCAATCATCTCCAAAATATCAAAAGGCCCAAAAAAATGAGGTGTGACTTTAGAACCCTTTCCATAAGGGATTGGAATCTTTCTTAGTCATACTCACAAGAAAACTCAGTCACCTAAAACAAACTAGCAATCCACACAGTGTGCATCCGTATACTTCTTCTACCTATCCTGTGTAGCTACTAAATGCTCTTTGATCTGAACCAACTGCTGCTCCATATCCTGAAGCATATCAGGACCCAATAAAATTCTATCCTCCAACTTGTCCCAACTCAATGGAGTCTAACACAATTGTTCATACAAGGCCTGAAAAGGTGTCATGCCAATAAAACTCTAAAATCCGTTGTTATAAGCAAACTCTACAAGATAGAGATAATCCTCCCATCATGTCTGCTGGTCCATGGCATACATGTAAAGCATATCTTCAAGGATCTAATTGATTTTTTCCATATGCCTTAGGGTGATATGCTGAACTGAAGTTCAACTATGTTACCATAGCATGTTGTAATGATGTCCAAAGAGTCGAAGTAAACACAGGATCCATGTCAAAAATAATTTGACACGGAATACCATGCAACCTCACAATGTCCTCCATGAACACTCTAGCAACTGATGAAGCATTATAGGAGGACTGGATAGGTGAGAAGTGTGCCACCTTTTTCAACCTATCTACTATCACCATAATCACATTGTGTCATTATGAAGAGTTAGGTAAACCAATAATGAAATCCAATTAAATGATGTCCCATTTCCACTCAGGAACCAAATGAGGTTGTAGAAGACCATCTAGATGTTGGTGTTCAACCTTAACTCACTGACACTCCAAACACCATGATACATAATCGGCGATATCTCACTTCATACATGCCCAGAAATAAAGTGGTTGCAAATTGGCATACATCTTCTTCACTCTAGGGTGAGTTGAATAAGGTGCTCGATGTGCCTCTGTCAAAATCAAGGTACGAAGCCCTTTCAAAGATGGAACAAATATACATCCCATGTATCTCAATAACCCATCTATCTCCAAAGAATATCCTGAGTGCTTGCTCTCCAAAGCCCTACCTGACTCAATCTTAGACCTTACCTCCTAGTACTAGCTGTCTGTAGGAAGTGCGGTAAGAATCTGGCTTCTCAAATCCATACTAAGATTAATCTCAGATAGTTCATGCCTCTATCTGTTGAGAGCGTTGGCCATAATTTTCTCCTTCCCCTAGATGTACTTCACTTTAAAATCATACTCACAGAGGAACTCCATCCATCACCTTTTCCTAGCATTAAGGTTAGGCTATGTGAAGATGTCCTGTAGACTTTGATGGTCACTGTGTGACTCAAAATGGTGCCCCAATATGAAATGTCTCCATCGAGTCAAAGCATGTACTATTGTAGCTAACTCAAGATCATGTGTGGGGTAGTTCAACTCATGATCCTTGAGCTTGTGTGACTCGTATGCAATGACTCGACCTTCCTACATCAATACTACTCCTAACCCCTCCAAAGATGCATCTGCACATATAACAAAGTCTCCTATAGGATTAGGTATCACAAGGATCGGTGCATTAGTCAACCTCTCCTTCAATGTCAAAAATGCAGCCTCACTCTACTCTGACCAATTGAACTTCTTCCCTTTCCTCTAAAGAGAAGTGATAGGATGTCCTACCCTAGAAAAGTCCTGAACAAAATGCATGTAGTAACCTACTATCCCCATGAAACTACGTATCTCTGCCACATTCGTAGACGCAGACCAATCCATGATTACCTAGATTTTTGTAGGATCCACTATAATTCCCTCTCCTGATATAACATGACTAAGGTACATGACCTTAGTTTTGAAGAACTCACATTTGGACAAGTTGGCATTCAACTTATTATCCCTTAAACACTGCAATACCTGCCTCAAATTTTCCTCATGCTCCTCAACTATCTTGGAATAAATCAATATGTCATGAAGGAATACCACTACAAATCTATATAGGTATGTGCAAAAAACTTTGTGCATCAGGCTCATGAACACAGATGGTGCATTCGTCAACCGAAATGGTACCACTATAAACTCGTAGTAACTGTATCATGTGGAAAACACCATCTTATGCATATCAGACTCCACAATCTGCAACTGATTGTATCTTGACTTAAGATCAATCTTAGAAAATATTGTAGCACCCTTGACCTAATCAAACAAGTCATCGATCCTAGGTAAAGGATATCAGTTCCTGATGGTGACCTTATTTAACTGTCGGCAATCTATGCACAAATGAAGAGAACCCCCCTTCTTCTTCAAAAAGATCACCGATGCTCCCCAAGGTGAAACACTATGGTGAATGAAACCCTTCTCTAACAACTCCTCAAGCTGTAGGTGGATCTCCTTAAGCTCTTGAGTCATCATATGGTATGGGGCTCATGAAATGGGTTTAGAACCAGGTAGAAGATCAACCTTGAAGTCTATGTCATGCTAGGGTGGCATCCATAGAATATCATCTGGAAAAACATCTGCATACTATTGAAGTATGGGGTGGCTATCTATAGACACCTCCTCTCTATCACCCATCTCCAAGTCATCTACTATCACAACAAATAATTGACATCGCTAACAAAACATCTTCTCAGTTGCATAGTTGAGATCATCCTCAATGATATAGGTCTCTAGACCCCTACTAACACAACCTCAATGCTAGATGCATCAATGCATTGTATTGACTTGCGTCGATAATCAATCATGACCCTATGAGCATCAAGCCAATCCATCCCTAGGACAATGTCATAAGAGCCTAATGGTATAATGTGGAGATCTGCAATAGTGTGGAAAGAACCAATCTCCAGTCTACAATCTGGTACAAGGGAATGTACTACAACTCTAGCACCAGATGCTAATTTGACCTGCCACTTACCCTCTTGCCTTACTGCCCCCAATCTATCATGTGCCATGACAGATGATGAAATAAATGAGTCGGAGTCTCCTAAATCAAACAAAATGGCAACTCTATTACCCTGTAACATACCAATAGTCTTCACCACTATGCTTTAGTGGTTAGCCTAGTGGTTATCAACTGCAGCAAATACACGATGTCCTCTGCCTACATCACCAATAGTTGGCTTTGACACCATTGGCCTTTGTGTATATTCTAATGTACCCTTATTGGGACACTGTCGAGCTATGTGACCCTATTAGCCACAAGAAAAACACCTGGTACCCCTGCCAAAACCTCTACCTCTAGAAGGTGCACTGGACTGCTGAACACTACCCCTAAAGGTAGACTGAGTACTCCTTGTTGGCTATGCATTACTAAAGTGTTTGATACACCTCTAGTTCTAGTCACCCCCGACTGATATTTGTCATTTTGTCTAGGTGGAAAATCCTTTCATTTTCCCTATGAGTTCTGGTACTGTCCACTCTGTGCTGGTGTCTATTGTGCCCTGGGTGGTCTAGCTCCTTGAGTTTAACCACTACATGCACTAGGCCCTGCAGCTGAAGTGTTGCCCACTTGTACTCCAACATGACCACCCAATTCCATCGCCAAATTCTCCTCTACAAGTTTGGCCTTGTCTACCACTATCTCCATAGTCTTGGGTTTGAAAAACCACACACCTCCATTGATAAGAGCATTTAAGCCCCTAAGAAAGTGCTGCACCAACATGCCCTAGTCGTCACCAATGCCTACATACTATTTGAGCTCATAAAAATGATGCTCATATTATTCCACTGACATAGTCATTTGTCATATAGTATGGAACTCATCACCACGACACTATCGCCAATGATCAGAGAGAAATATGGCATGAAACCTCTCTAGAAACATCTCTCAAGATATGGTACCAATATCAATATGGAGCTTCTGTACTCCTCCAATCTCCACCATGTGGAAGCAAAGCCTCTCAGGTGCATAATCGCACATCTGGCACTGGTATTGCTACCATACGAGTGCATAGAAAATCATCTGTTCAAGTCAATCATCCAGGTCTCAGCCTCTAAACCACTACTTGATCCATCAAATAAGGGGGGTCAAGCTCTAAGTAAATCTCTCATATGTGCAGCTACAACTACCTCTGACTAAGCTAATACATCCCTCTCTCTACCAACAATCTGATCTACCTCCTACCTTGGTCAAAGATGGGCAAGGGTCTCCTCCAACAATTGATGCAACTGAGCGCCCTCAATCCCTGGTGGATCTAGATTTTGCATACTGCCTCCTAGAATGTTTTGGGAAGCCTATTGTTCCTCACAATCTAAATCATGAGAAACATGCAAAGGTGAGTTCTGCTGACTACCTCCATGTCTGACTCTATGGCCATGACCACGACCTCTCCTAGGTGGCATGATCCTGCACAAACACACCAAGGTGCAAGACAACATATGCAACATAAATCTTGCACAAATAACTTAATAGTTTCCACATTAACCCAAAGTTCCCAGTGCTTAACCTAGGCTCTAATACCAAGTGTAAAACCTTGTCTCACAACCTAGAGGATGATGCAACACTACGGAAGCACAACTATTATTTTTTCTTAAAAAGAGTAACAATGACAAGTAAACTACTCTAACATCCTCTAGGCCACACAATGGGTCTACATGTGAATTTCAAAACTTATAAAACAAATCTAACCATAGCATATGAAAATTAACTCATGATAACAACATACATCAAAGCATTAACCCATTGCATAATAAGTTAAACATGGAAATGTAATGAACATAGTTCCAAAGATACAACACCATATAAACAATATATACCACTTAATTAAGTGATGAATAGATCAAACATAATGCTACAATTACAACACAAGGAATCCTCATTGATTACAAATAAGGAATACAATACAGAGTGTCTCACTGTTAAAATGAATATAAGATAAGTATAAAACAATAGATACACAGGAGCTCCTCGAACTAGAACCTCCCACCATCATGAACATGAAGAGAAATCCCAATAGTGTAAGGTGCACACCACCCAACCATGTTGTACTCGTAGGACCAACTCTAATGCTAGGAGATAGTCATAGGTAACCAAGACAAACCTACTACCTCTAGACACATACAATGTACAAAACCACACTATACCAGTAAATACAAAACATAGGGTTACATTGCCTCCAAAATCACTGAATCAAGAACAACCACTATACCATACAAATTGACTGTTGTCATAGGAGTGTCATCACAAAGGTTTCATTGGTTATCCTAAGGAGATCTTCCTAGGTCCCGACCCCCATCTTGGGTTATCTTGGTAACCTCTAACGAACTTTGGCCCCACATGCACAGTAGTGCAAAATTGATTATCTTTCGAGAAGACAAGATAACGATCTTGCCATTCCAAGCCTTCCTGACTCATCTCAAGTCTAACACAAGCCCTTGAGCCAATGAGTGAGGCTAAATATCAAGTTAAATGCATTAACTACCATTTCCCCTAATATAGGTTATTTAATTTCCACTAATTAAATTGACTTCCACACAAGTTATCTTAGGACTACTTTGTGTCCCGACCCCCGTTGAAAGCCACTCCTCTATCTACAACACAATAACTCATTCTACAACCCAAGGGCATATAGTGCACAAACTGATAATAACATAACACAAAAGATAACACATCCCTACGAATGTCCAATACTGAATCCAACTACGTGCACTACCCAAGGAAATCTCAAGGGCGAATAACAAAAACGACAACCCTTTTCACAATTACAATCTGGAAGACTTACATTTTCTTGACAACCAACATTTCCCCCCAATACAAACTTACAGAAATGCTTGTAATTAAAATAAACAATCACATGTAATTAAAACCACTACCATTCAGATTTCCTAAATCCAATAGATCAATATCTCACATTAAAATACATCATTCAAAACACAATACCAATTAATAATCAACAACAAAATTATATTAAAGTTTAACTCTCAGTTTCACAACTACATATAATATTTAACTCAATTTCCACAATTTAAATAAGCAATCATTTAAAATTATCAAATCGTGCTTGCATGTACTTATATAAAAAAAAACAATTAAATAATTATATTTAATATGTATATATATAATTATATATAATTATATATACACACAAATATATCTTATTCAATTATATAAAAAAAACAATTATACTTTTTTTTTTCCAATTAACATTTAAAATATCCACTCATGCATTTTAAATTAACCATATATAAAAATATTTAATATATATATACATTATATATATAATACATATATTAATTATTTAATATATATATTATACATATAATATATATACATTAAATATATTATATATAAAAATAATGGCACATATATATATTATAAATATAATATATATATTATATATTAAAAAAAATATTTAAAAGAAACAGAATCAAAGGCGAACGAAACTAAACACAAGCTGTGTGAATATAGTCATGGCCTGCTGGTAAGGCCTTCCCCATACGGGGAGGAATGGGATGGAGTGGGCAACGTCGACTGCTCACAGTGTCGGCTCTCCCCCAAAGGGGAGTCAGCGCTAGGGGTAGCTAGCGCTTCCCCCTCCCAAACACATCTCCCTAACATAAATAAATTTCCATAAATTTTGTCGTACGGATTTCGATCTAGTTCAGATTTACAAAAGAAATGATTTTACAGTAACTTTCTCAATTCTGTGCAATACACAAATTCAAATATATATATATATAAACAAAAATCTTAAATGAAGATTATTCCTGACAAGCAATTTTTAAAACAAAAATTATCTACAGAAGAATATTTTCAATTTTCACAAAAAAGAGTTTTCTACAGTTTTGATTTAATTTCACAGAGGTTCTAAGATTTATCTATAATTTCCTTTTGTATAAATCTATTTCAAATAATCAATTTACATAGAGGATCTAAATTGTTTTCTATAGAGGCTCAACATTCACAGCAATTTCTTTCAAAAAAACAAAAACTTCTAAAATAAAATAATTCCTCTTCTAATCTTTTCCAATTGCAATACAATAAAATTAAACATCTCTTTCAAATTAAAATTCACAAAGAAATAAATAACCTATTCCAGAAGATCAGACGATTCAGAGATTGATGCCAAGCTTCCCTTTAATCTTATATTTTCCAAAGCTTCCAAATCTTCCTCCAGAAGAATTGCCACTTTCCAGAGAATAGAAATAATCCACAGCCAAGAATACAACAACTAGATTCCTAAAATTATCAAATAGCTTCAAGATTTACAATTTCCTCAAACCTCAAAACAATTCTACCATTTCCCAAAAACCTCTCTTTTTTCCCATGAAAACAACTTCCTCTTTTTCCCACAATTTCAATCAATCTCTCTACAAATCAATTTTAAGATAATTAGAAAACAAACCCTTCTAACTTCCAATTAACACAACAAATATATTTTCATAACAACCAAGATATTTCTAAGATCTTTTCCCAATATATGCATTTAAAATTTAAAAAAAATTATTTAATTCAAATCACATTTAAATCACTTATTTAATTAAATCCACATTTAATCTAATAATTAAAATTACTTTATAATAACTTAAATTAAATTATTTAACTAATTTATAATAAGTTCTCCATATTAATTAAATACTTAATCACAACATATAATTTAATCCTTACAATTTAAACTTGCATGATAAATAAAATACCAAGACCAACATGGATAAAGAACATGACCAACACACAAACTGACGACACACTATACAAGGGTAGAGGTTTGACAAGGTTAACTAGTTACTATCTCCCAATCAACATTACTATTGAGTAGTGGACACACTCATACCTATGAAACCAGGTGAAGCCATTGTCCTATACCTGCAAACCTACAAACAAAGAAAATGTTGTACATGTATCCATGTAATAATTCATACACACTGTGAAGAGAGAATCGTGAAAATTATAGGACACTCGCAAGCGAGTGATGCAATGTCGTTCTCTTCACCAATACAATATCATATCAATTGACAAGCTAAAATATCAATTAAACTACAATGAACATATGCAACAATGTTATCTCAACTAAGCATCTATACAAATATAAAGTGTGTCAAACATAATCATCATGCATGTAATGTATCACATCCATCTAGTCTACCATCACTCCACTGTCAGCGATTGAATAACAATAACATAAAATAAGGTCTAACAAAGTATCTGAGTTGTCAGAGAAAACATAACAAATCAAAAGGGTGTCATAGGTTGTATCAAAATGCAATTAGAATAAGTGTACGTCGTGTTGTGATTAATTAAATGTTTTTAATATGGGTGTTAGTTACGATTTTTAATTAAATTTATTTATCTATTTATTTATTTTTTGTGTAGACTTACTCATTTTAGCAGTGAGATTAAACGTATATAATTATATATGTTGTTTCTTTTACTATATTTTAATAGCATAATAGCTATGTTAAGTTATATTTTATTATATATATATGGGTTAGTAAATATTTTTAAATTAGGAAATTATTTTAAAAAATCAGAATAAACCATTTCAATGCAAACTATGTTATGATTAGTCAATATGGGAGAGTCCAATTTAGTCAATGTATTTATGATAAATAGAATTTATTAATATTAAATTGTTTTATTATGGAATTTGATTTAGGTATAAGGAATTTGTTTGTAATATGATAGGTAACTTTGGAACAATAGAATAAGACTTTGTAATTTCCTAAGTATGTCATATGTAAATTATTAGACTGGTTAATTATTTTAAATTTTACATATAAATCCCAGTCTCTATTTAATTCTTGATAACAAGTAGTTTTCTATGGAAATTTACGTGGATTTGATTTGATTAAATATATGAATATCTTTGTATATTTAAATATTTGGAGGTATATATATATATTACATAGGTTTGTTGGATAATTGGATTTGGATAGATGTTAGTTATTTATCTTTCTTTATCTGTTAAATGATATGACCTTGAATATGTAATTAAAATTTTGATTGATCATATTTTCCTCTTGTTTTATTTCGCTATTGAGGTAATGTTGAGAACCCGTAGTGCTTAAGTTACTTTCTTTTGATAGTCATAGGTATTAAGAATGGTGAATATTTGAACCTAGGATAGTGATCTTTGTGATAGGATTATAACATGGATTTCTTTTAGAAAAGTTATTTAAACTTCTTGCATGATAAGTTAGATCGACAATAGATAAATACTTTATATCAAGGCTATGATATTTGGATCCTATATTTATTTTCTCTAAACTCCTAGTGGGCTATTTATTTGTATTATGTTATGTGCATCCACTATGATTGATTAAGTTAACAACGCATATTTATTTAAATTTTGTATAAGCGACAACAATATGATATTTATTTATATCGTTATTAGTTCTAGTGATTGTAAATGGAAGGCTATGTTTATATTAGTTTTACGAGCTCACCCATCTATTCTTATGCAATGCATGATTTATAAAATGAAAATGATTTTAGAATTTTGGAATAAATGTGTTATGTTATGTTTTATTACTCTTTTAATTAAAATTGAGAAGATTTAGCTAAATACTTGATTAGTAGATTTTCCTCGAGAACCAATTAGTTTGGATCTTATTATTTTAGTACTAATCAAGGTTGCAATTTGGTGTTAGGGTTCCATAGTGGTGAGCTTGATTGAGGTGTTGGTTTATTTGATGTCATAGTTATTTTTAAATATGATTGGTTATAGCGTGTTAGCTTGTTAGGGTATCAAGTGCGGAGAAAATTGAAGTCTCCCCTAGGTGCCCTACTGGCTAGTTTACTATTGGTATGAGTGGTTCTTGTTGAATTAACTTGATTATGCTATCTGGATTCAGTTTGAAGGTCTCCTCATGATATTGTCTCTTTTATTCCTCACTTTTCATTTTGTAATTATGGAATTTATATAGTCTTTTGTGGAGTTCCTTGATGAGAGTCTTCCTTATTGTGTTAATTCTAATTGAGGGGACTTTATCCAATGACTTTCTTGTAGTTGTATTTTAGGATGGTTGGGAACCCAAAGTGTTTGAATTACCTTTAGTTATTTTTTTTTGTTTTTTGGTGATTAAGGCTTCCAGAGGAAATGGAGAAACTTAGTTTATGTTGATTCTTCTATGATTGGACCTTTGTGATTCATCGATCCTATTTCTAATTCTGAGTTCTTGTAGGTGGTATCTCTCTTGTTCTCGTTTCAGTGATATGGAATTGTGAGGTTGTTCTTTCTTTGCATGTTGTGTGATATGTACTTCTTGATTTATTTGCGAGATGAGGTACACCCCTTTCATATTTTGGTTTGGTACCCATAGGAAGTGGCTCTTCATGGGGGTCCGACACACAAAGTGTTTGTTAGGGTAACCCATGGAAGAGTTTCCTAAACAACTAATAATATAATTAATGAACTAGTAGGTTTAGGTAGATAAACACTAAACAAGATTATTTATGAGCCTCACCCATACCGTTAGTGCTTTCACAGGCTAAGGATGGGATGAGAAGAACTAGTTGGTAAGATCATCGCCTTGTCCTCTTGAAAGGTAAGTGGTCCTGCATGAGTCACCCTATGGAGCAGTTGCCTTGAGATAGGTAGCTTGGATAACCATAGATATAGGTGGTACCTTGTGATAGGTTGCTTGGCCAATCCATGTAAGGCCATGCAATGACACTCTCCTATAGTACCCATTTATTTTCCCTTCTTTGGTTTCCTCTGGGAGTATTTCTTTAATTTTTGATGTTGTTGAGGCAATTGGTTCTTGGTGTTTGTTGTTGAAGCCTCCAAGTTCTATATTTTAGAGTTCCATGCATGCCTCATGGCAACTTGATTGATGTTAACGAAAGGTTCCCTTGCTATTTATTGTTGGTTGATATTGTGATTTCATTTGAAGGATTTGGATCCTATTGTTGTTGGAACCTCTTATGGTTATTTAGTGTTGATCTATAATATTAGCATTTGGTTTTGTTGTACTTTCCATTATTTTTTCATACTTATGTGTTGATGATGTGAGATGTAGTTTTTTGTTTGTTGTTGCTCTTGTCATGGAGGCCCATTTTCCATTGTTACCCTGATCGATTTGGGTGTGGGTCTTCAAACCCACATGGTTGGGTGGAATGTGCTATGCACCCAATTGGTTTCCCAGGTCATGTTCATGATGTAGAAATAGATGCAGATTTCCCAGACCTTCACTTGGTGGAAGATTGTTCTATGCTTTGTACCTTATTCTTCATTAATGTATTATTCTTGTACTCGTACTTTTCCCATTGATATAGGGAAAGTACTATGTGATGTAATTTTGTAACCATGATGTGTTGTATATGTGGAAATATGCTCCACAACTATAATATTGAACTATGAATTGAATTGTTATAAGTGATGTATCATTTCCTTTCTTTTGATCATTAATGGTTTTATGTCATCATTATATAATCTTATGATGCAGGATCATCTAGTGGTGTGAGGGAAATCTTGTATCACCCAAAAATATGCTTTCCATTTATGTTCCTTTTGTTTTATTTTTGTAGATGTTTTTGCATTTCTGGATACCCTTTCGTCAAATAAGAGTTCCCAACTTTTAGAACTATTTTTCTTCTTTTTTTGCTCAACTGCTATTTTTAGCAAGTGTGAATTTGAAGGCGTGTGAAGAAAAACATTTATGTGAAGGTTAAGGAAGGAAAAATAAGCACTTTGGAAAAAGAATCAGGTCAAGATCATTCACAGTTTGAAAGTTATTCAAGTTTTAGTTTCTGCTTTTTGCCCTGAAAAACCTTCTGAGTCCAGTTTGAGGCACTAAACGGTCTCATACGGACCCAAAATTTGTCAAAAATAGTGGAACAAGTTTTTAGCACGTTCTTCACTCCAAGACCTTTCCAATGGTTCAAACGGTTTGAAAAACAGAGTCCCAAATCAAAAGTTATGGCTTCCGAAAGTTGGTCGATTTTTGGAAAATATCCAATTTTTGATTTAGGACTCAATTTTTGAATTTCAAATTGTAATTTTGGTTCCAAACCACCAAATATCATAACTTGAATGTTTTTTTTGGCTCCAAATAGAAAAGGGGCTATGTATGGGCTAGTTTCTGATTTTTGGGTAATTTTTTTGGGGAAAAGTTCGCATGTTGCGAATGGGGGTATTCTGTAATTTTCAGTAGCTTGCATGTATTGCAGAGCTTGAGGATTTGAGATCCTTTGCATGTAAGATTTCTATTTTTTGAATAACAATAATGTTCTTTGGTTGTGTGCATTGTTTATGTGTCTTAGGTTCGCTCCCTTGTCAGGTGGTATTAGAGCAAGTTTTCTTGAGTGTGTAGACAGATCACCGATCGTGAGGCAGTTCACACCAGGACTGTGGTTGTGGGTTTGAGATATTCAAGATGCCTCCAAGAGTGATGCTTGGTAGGCATGGTGGTGCTAGAGGTGGTAGAGGTGGTAAAAATGCTAGTGGAAGAGATCTATTTGTGGCCGAGGGTTTCAGAGCCCTCCAAAGACAAATTTATGCATTGCAAGAACATATGAGAAGAGGGTTAAACCCGAGAAGAAGAGGAGAAAGAGAGGATGAAGAAGAGATGGAAGATACAGATGTATAAGAGGAAGAAGAATCGATTGATCAAGATCAAATGCAGCTGATAAGGGCCATTTAAAAGATCAAAAAAAGACCCAAAATAGAAGTCCCCAGTTATTCTAGAAGTCTAGACATGGAAGAATTGATTGACTAGATCAACGAGCTAGAAGAGTATTTTGAGTATGAAGAAGTAGAGACCCAAATCAGGTTAAGTTTGCAAAAATGAAGCGGAAGGGCCATGCCAATATTTGATGGAAAGAGGTCCAGTTGGAGAAAAATCAAAGAGGAAAAGGAAATATCAATAGTTGGGATCGCATGGTGGAGAAACTGAAGAAGTAGTTCATACCGGTGGACTACGAGTTAGATCTGCTAAAGAAATTGCAAGGGTTGAAGCAAAAAACTAGATCTGTGAAAGAATACACAGAATATTTTCACAAGATGATCAACATAATAGGAAATGCAAAGGCTAACAAGGATAATGTGGCCTGTTATCTTAATGGGTTATGACTGAGCATTCAAGAGGAGTTAAGCCTAATTAGAATGACCACCATTGAGGATGTGTATCAATTTTCTTTGAAAGTTGAAGAGAAGTTGAAAAAAAGATTTGATAGCAAGAAAAAAGGATGAGGAGGTCAAAGCAGAAGGGGTAGTGGAAGATCTTCTGAAAGCCAAAATGAGGATGATAAGAAGAATGGAGATGTGGGTACTAGCCGAGGCCAGAGGAATGATAACTTTTACTATCCTCGTGATCAAAACAGTGGTGATCAAAGAGGTAGAGGATGAAGTAGATCTGGACAAGGACCTGGAAGAGGTGGTTTTAGAGGAACTTTTTTCCAGTGTGATGAAGAAGGGAATCGAGCCTATGAATGCCCATAACACCAAGGAAGGACAGATAGAAGACCAGAAGGTCGTGGTAGGGTTGCGCATGTAGATGAGGAGGCTCAATCTGAGAAATTAGATGATACTAAAAGGGGAGAAGCCCTAGTAGTTAGAAGAGCCCTGGTGACTAAAGAGAAGGAGCCAGAATAGAGGAAATTTTTTTTTTGCACAAGGTGTAAATGTGAAGGAAAATGTTGTGATGTCATTATTGACAGTGGGAGAACCTATAATCTGGTGTTAGAAGAGATGGTTGTGAAGTTGAAGTTGAAGAGGGAAAGGCATCCACATCTATATTGGATTGCCTGGTTGCAGAAAGACCATGAAGTTCTAGTCAATGAGCAATGCTTGGTGAAATTCAAGATCAAGAGCTATTGTGATGAGGTACTCTATGATATCATCCCCATGGATGCATGTCACATGCTATTGGGGAGGTTGTGGCAGTTCGATAGGCGAGCTACACATGATGGCCATGCAAACACTTATTCCCTGACGAAGGATGGAGTTTGACATAAGTTGAAACCCCTAAAGGAGGCTGAAGAAAAGGTATGCAGTAGTGCTAGAGTTTGTTATGTTGATGGAAGAAAAATTTTAGAAGGCATGAAGTGTTATGCATTGATTCCTAGAATGGATAAGGAGGATAGTGAGAATGTACCAGTAGAAGTTTCTGGATTATTGAATGAGTTTCAGGATGTTATTTTTGATAATGTACCTGAGGTTTACCATCAGTGAGGAAGATTAGTCATCAGATTGACTTGATCCCTGGAGCTAGCTTGCCAAATAAGGCAGCTCACAGAATGACTCTTGCAGAAAATGAGGAGTTAAATAAACAAGTTCAGGAGTTGTTGAGAAAAGGTTTAATTCAAGAGAGTCTAAGTCCATGTGCGGTACTTGTAGTACTAGCATCAAAGAAGGATGGGGAGTGGAGGATGTGTATAGACTCTCATGCCATCAACAAGATAAGGAACAAGTATAGATTTCCCCTGCCAAGGATGGATGACCTGATGGATTGTTTGAGTGGAGTGCAGTACTTCACAAACATTGATCTGAAGAGCGGATATCACCAGATCTGAATTCGTGAGGGAGATGAATGGAAGACTGCCTTCAAGACCAAAGAAGGCCTGTATGAGTGGTTATTCATGCCTTTTGGGCTAACCAATGCATCGAGCACATTCATGTAGCTCATGAATGAGGTATTGAAAGAGTTTCTAGGAAGTTTTGTTATTGTATATCTAGATGATATTTTGATTTTTAGGAAGACTTTGGATGAGCATTTAATGCATATTCATAGAGCTTTTGAGAAGTTGAGAGAAGAGAAATTGTTGATTAATCTAAAGAAGTGTAGTTTTATGAAGGAGTTAGTGTACTTGGGGTTTGTTGTCTTGGTAGAAGGTATCAAGATGGACCTAGAGAAGGTGAAGGCTATTCTAGAATGGCCTACCCCAAGAACTACTACTAAGGTGAGATCTTTCCATGGTTTGGCTAGTGTTTCAAAAATTTCATTAAAAAATTTAGTATTGTTTGTGCACCCCTGACTAAAACAATAAGAGGGGATAGAAAAGAGTTCAAGTGGTGCACTAGAGTAGCAAAGAGTTTTGATCTATTGAAGTAGAAGGTGACAGATCAACCAGTTTTAGCCCTCCTGAATTTCAATAAGGTGTTTGAGGTGGATTGTAATGCTAGTGGTTGTACCATTGGAACAGTGTTGAGCCAAGAAGGTAAGCCCATTGCCTATTTCAGTGAAAAGTTAAATGTTGTAACGCCCCCCACCACGCAACCCTAGGGGAAGTTGCAATTAACAACATAAACACAATAATTTTTTTTTTTAAAGAATAAAAGCATGAAGGCTCACTACACAATGCCAACAACCCCTAAGGTTACGAGACTGAGTTTACATCAACCCAAACATGAAACATGAATTAAAACCATTACATTTAATTGTTTAACAAATTAATGCACATACATTACATCCATGATAAAATTAAATCAAATCCATAAGCATTCCACATGATTCCAACAATATACTTTACAATATGGTTACAACACTCATTCCCCGAATGAGATACTTCCAAAAAATAAGGATTACAATTTACAACTTCCACCTCGATACAAAGAGGGGTATTTAAATTACATTAATAACTGAAAGAATAAAGCATGAAGAACTGGATCCCATGACCGAGTCTCCAACTGGAAATCTCGTCTATACGAACAAAAGTCGACCCAACGGATTAAGATGCACGTTCTACCCAACCATGTGGTACCCGAAGGCTCACCCCCCCTGCTAGGAGATAGTAACAAGGATTCCTAGGAAAGACCATCTACCTCAAGAAATAGAATACACAAAACTAAAACAAAATAAATACAAGTACCACATCACATACCACAAAGGTTACAATGCTTCCAGAGTTAAATAATCATTTCCATCACTGATACAACCATACTATTGACTTAGGAGAAGTGTCATCACAATGTCACATGGGATATCCTTGCAAGTCTTCCTAGGTCCTGGCACCCATCTTGGGATATCCTAGTAACCTCTAACAACTTCTGGCCCCTCATGTAAACCAATGCGAAATCTATTGCCTCTCGTAGGGATGAGACAACGATCTTGCCATTCTAGGCCTTCTAGTCTCATCCCAAGTCTATTCTAGCCCTTGTGTCCATGAGCGAGCAAAAATTAATCTTGTTAAGTGTTTGATGCAACCTAAGCCTCTAACAATTTATTATGTTATCACTGAATTAACTAACTTGCAAAGAGTTTCCCTGACACCACTTTGTGTGTCAGCCCTCATTGCAAGCCACTCCTCTAAGACAACACATGGAGTAAATCCACACTCAAGGGTACACAAGTGTGACCTAAGGAGAATGACTCCTATACAAGACATAAAGCCCATACTTCCCGTTCACGATAATCGGGTTAAAACTGGATATGATTAAATGTACTACCCAAGGAATCCAAAGGTTGACAATCAAAATGACAACCCAAACCCATAATCGAACCCCTATTTGGAAGACTTTAAAACATTTACTCTATTTTAATGAACCTCGAGAAAGAAAAAATCAACACTAAAAGCACTTTGAGCAATTAAATATGCTAAAGTTAGGATTTCCTAAATCCAGTCAATCTCAGTTTCCATTACTTGAATTTATTCAATCAAATATACCAAATTCATTTCACGACGTTAAAGTATTTAAACACCAATCATTTACTCTAAGTTTCGCAATTATATTCCATAATCAAAACCACTTGATAAATAAAACATTTAGATAAAAGAAATTAGTCTTTATTTCAACTTAGAATAAATTAATCAATTAAAACTCATCTATACAAAGATACAATATCCACTACATATATATACCTAAAAGTATATACTCAATGTATATACTATTATATATTTATATATTTAAAAAAACTAAATCTCATTGAAATTAAACAGTTCAACACCATAAAATAATTTATTTAAAATATATAAAATATACATATATACATTATATATATACATATACACACTAAATGTGTATGATATATATACATAAGTATATATATATATAATATATATATATAAACTATTATAAAATAAATATTATTTAAATAGTAAAATAATATTATATATATACATATAACATATATACATTATATATATAATATATATAATATTAAATAATATTAAAAAAAAAACTAAATTTTAAATAATAATAAAAAACAAACATCATGAGGCGCGGGCCCCTCCCATATGGGGGTGTTGTGTGGGCAGCGGCACTGCCTGTAGGCAGAGACGCTGCTTCCACACAGTGCCTCCCACTGGGGGGTGTTGCATGGGAGCAACGCCTCCCTTGAGAGGCTCTGTGGGGGGTGTTGGGCTATGGCCCTCCCCTCCACACCCTAATTAAATTTAAATCCCTTTTTTATATATATAAAAAAACAAAAAATAGGACAGTCCCCTGTACATTCTAAAAACATAATTTAATTTTTTTAAATGAATATTTTAGAAAACAAAATTAAAAGGAACCTGATATATATTTGTAAATATATTTGTGTGTGCATATGCACAGGTATATTTATAAATATATACCCAAATTTTAATTCCCAGCCAAATTGAGCAAATGATCAACATAGTTTGCAATAACAAAAATAAATTTGCCAAAACAACAGAGAGTTTAAAAATTCAGTTTGAAATGGAGATTTTCTTTTGGGTTTTCTTTCTAATTTCCATTGTGATTGTTGTTTTGGTTTTCTCTCCTAATCCAACAGTTGTTTACAAGATTTGGAATCATTTTACATGAGTTTTTCTTTACATCTAAATAGCATCCAAAGAGTTTTCAAACAGCATAAGGAAATTTGAAGATTATTTCAAAAGGGAAACAAGAAATGACGATGAACCTGGTGTTTTCTCCCCAAGCTTGAAGGCTTCAACAATGGTGACTCCAATCTCCTCTTCAACTCCAAATTCAGCCACAGGAAAACTCTCCACCAAAATCAAAAATTGAAAAACAAATGAAATTTCATTCCTTTATAAAGAGCTTTCCCCAAATTTGGTCAAACCCCTAAAAAAATCCCACCCACTAAATTTATTGAGCTTTTGGAGGATATTTCCTTTTTTAAAAATTTTAAAACAATTTACTTTCAAAGAATGATATTTCAAAATTTCATAATTCCATTTAAAAACCAAAAATCTCAAAGTAGCAAGAATATGTTTTATCCAAAAATTCAAAAAGTGAAATATAATCCACATTTCTATTTTTATTTTTAAATTTAACTTAAATATCTAACATGATTTCCATTTTCCTTATAAATTTAAATCTAAATATACAATAATGGAAAAATAACTATTTCATTTAATTTATGACCATTGGCCTAGTTAACCAATAAACTAAAAATGATTTTATTAATTAAACCAAAATAATCAATGAAATAAAATAATATTCAACATTGAAACTAGATATGTTAAATCATCACTTTTAACCAAACCCACCATTTAATAGCCTTTAAAATACGAATTGAAATAGCTAACCAAGGAGGAAAGAACCAAATCAAAACTGCCAAACCTGACGACAAACTATCACTAGGGTGACGACTTGGCACGGAAACCTAGCTACTATCTCCCAATCGATAATTGTTGGTCAATGGACACGCTCAAACCTGTGAAGTCAGGTGGAGTCGATGTCCTGTACCTATTAACCTGCGAGCAAAGAGCATATTGAACATGCAAATATATATATAATAAAACACACCGTGAAGTAGAAATCTAAAAATTGTAGGGCACTCGCAAGCGAGTGATACAATCCCGTCCCCTTCACCAATACAGACTTTAAAACTAATGATTCTAACATCAATAATATAATTAAAGCATAAAGCATTTTAATTAAATAATTGCTACGCTAATTCAAAACATGCCATAATGATAACATCTAAATAAAATCCCATCACATCAAAATATAATGTTTTCATCGCTTAACAAATAGCGGTCAAAAGTAACCAAGTATCAAAGTCAGAGTGCTAACAAAAGTGAAGCATACATAAAAACACTGATCGATCAAAAGAGCAAAATGGAGGGGTGCTACAAATGCAAAGAGAAAGTATTATGCATATGATCAGGAATGTTATGCAATAGTTCAAGCATTAAAGAAATGGAGACATTATCTATTGCCGAAGGAGTTTGTTTTTTTTAGTGATCATCAAGCATTATAGTACCTAAATAGTCAGGGAAAATTAAATCAGAGGCATATGAAATGGGTAGAATTTTTGCAAAGCTATACCTTTGTTTTAAATCATAGGAGTGGGAAGTCGAATAGGGTTAAAGATGCCTTAAGTAGGAGGCAGACATTGTTGATAGAGAAGCAGATTGAAGTGGTTGGGTTCAATGAACTCAAGATGTTGTATCCCGAAGATCCTGATTTTGTAGAAGCTTGGAAAGCTTGCAAGGAGCCTGTTACAGTTGAAAGGATGAAGTGGCTGGATTTCATAATCCAAGATGGCATGTTGTTTAAGGGAAGTCAATTGTGTATTTCAAGGAGTTCCATGAGGGAGAACCTGATAAAGGAAAAGCATAGTGGAGGAATGGCAAGACACTTTGGTCGGGATAAGACCATTGCCATTATTAGTGAGCATTATTATTGGCCTTAGTTATCACAGGATGTGAAGAAGTTTGTGTAGAATTGTAGGGTATGTCAGATGGCTAAAGGAGTGAGCCATAATACTGTGTTGTATCAGCCCTTACCTGTACCAGAGAGGTTGTGGGAGGATATAAGTATGGAATTTCTTATTGGTTTCCCAAGGACACAGAGAGGGAATGATTAAGTATTTTTGGTAGTTGACAAGTTTTCAAAGATGGCACATTTCATCCCATGCCAGAAGACCCATGATGTAGTCCACATTGCTGATTTGTTCTTCAGAGAGGTGGTGAAGCTACATGGTCTAGCAAAGAGTATAGTCTTAGATCGTGACACAAAATTTGTTAGATACTTTTGGAGGACCTTGTGGAAGAAGTTGAAAATAGAGTTGAAGTTTAGTTTTGCACACCATCCACAAACTGATGGGAAGACTAAGGTTGTGAAAAAAAGTCTAGGTAACCTATTGAGATGCTTGGTAGGAGATAAACCCAAGGGATGGGACTTGATCTTACCCCAAGCAAAATTTTCTTACAAAAATTATGTCAACAAAAGCATTGGTAGATCACCATTCCAGATTGTGTATGGAGGCAGTCCTAGGACTGCTCCAGAATTGAGGAGGATGGACCAAGAGAAGAAGACAAGTGCCAAAGTTGAAGACTTTGCAGAGCACATCAAGAATATACATGAGTAGGTAAGAGAACATATTAACAAGATGAATATACAGTATAAGGAGTTTCAGATTGGTGATGAAGTGATGGTCCACTTGAGGAAAGAAAGGTTTCCAGTGGGAACCTATAACAAATTAAAGATGAAGAAGTTCAGTCCTTGTAAAATTTTGAAGAGGCATGATTCAAGCAATGCATATGAGGTGGAGTTGCTAGATGGAGTCAACATTTCTCCTGTGTTCAATATTTTAGATTTGACAGAGTATCATGAAGGTGGCACAAAGGATGTACCAAAAATGGAACAGTGTGGCATTCCAACACCTACTTCAGAGAAGGAGGAGATTGAAGAAATCCTAGATAGTTGTTTGGGAAGGAGTACTAGAAACAAGCAATATGAAGAATATCTGGTGAAGTGGAGAGGAAGGCCTGTGGAAGATTCATCCTAGCTATCTAAGGCAGAGGTTGACCATTTGGGTTTTCCTCAACCATCTAAGACATGATGGGGTCACTTCTCAAATTATCCTAGGTGTCTAATGCAGGAGCATCCAGTGGTGTGAGAGAAATCTTGCATCACCCAAAAATATGCTTTCCATTTATGTTCCTTTTTTTTTTTTTGTAGATGTTTTTGCATTTCTAGATACCCTTTTCGTCGAATAAGAGTTCCCAACTTTCAAAACTGTTTTTCTACCTTTTTTTCTCAACTGCTATTTTTAGCAAGTGTGAATTTGAAGGCATGGGAAGATAGAAATTTATGGAAAGGTTTAGGACGGAAAAATAAGCACTTTGGCCAAAGAATCAGGTCAAGATTATTCACAGTTTGAAAGTTGTTCAAGTTTCATTTTCTACTTTTTGCCTTGAAAAACCTTCTGAGTCTAGTTTGAGGCACTAAATGGTCTCATACAAGCCCTGAAATTGTCATAACTAGTGGAGTGGGTTATTAGCGTGTTCTTCACTTCGAGACCTTTCCAACAGTTCAAATGGTTCAAAAAATGGAGTCCCGGATCAAAAGTTATGGCTTCTAGAAATTGGCTGATTTTTGAAAAATTGTCAATTTTTGAATTAGGACTCAATTTTTGAATCTCAAATTTTAATTTTGGCACCAAACCGCCTAAACTCATAACTCAGATGTTGTTTTTGGCTCCAAACCAAAAAGGGGCTATGTATGGGCTAGTTTCTAATTTTTGGGTAGTTTTTTTGGAGAAAAGTTAGCATCGTGCGAACAAGGGTATTCTGTAATTTTTTGTAGCATGCATGTATTACAAAGCTTGAGAATTTGAGATCCTCTGCATGTAAGATTTCCATTTTATGAATAATAATAAATTTCTCTAGTTGTGTGCATTATTTTTGTGTCTTGGGTTTGCTCCCTCGTCATCTTGGTTCTTATTCACTTTCTTTTAGATAAAAGTTAGGTTTCGTAATGACTGTTCTGTGTACCCCAGAGGATGTAAATGAATAATTGTTTTTCATGTAATTTTTGTACATAATCATTATATGTTATGTTTCACTTTCAAAAAAAATCTCTAATTTGTTAGTTGTAGTTGTCATATGGGGGTTTGTGTAATGTCATACATTGCACACTCTCGATACATGTGAGCCCATTACGTTGACCTAGGTGTTGTACCCTTGAGTTATGTTTCCCTTTTGGGTTGTTCTTGCTTTTCTACCTAGGAGTTGTCGTTAGCTAGTGTTGGTCCAATGGTGCAGAAAACTAGTGGAAAGGATAGGATCCTCAGTGTAGTGTGCAATGCACTAATATCCTTCCTACTAGGGAAATGCATTATGGACATTTGTGTAGCATGTGAATGTGATGAGTGCGTGTAAATGTACATTATGTTAGAATTAGTTGGGACTTTAAATTTGATTAGAGTCTAATGATTACCCAAGTTTTTGTGTAGGGATGGGAAGGTTGAAGGCTAGAAAGAGGAAAGGAAAGGTAGTGAAGGTTACAAAAAGGGATGTGGTCCTCAAAGAAAACCCCACACCAGAAGCTCCACTTTGTAGTTCTAATAACAAGACCTTGGCTTAGGCCCTTTATGGGCTCAAGATGAAAAAAAGGGAAGAAGATTGAAGAGCTAGGACACATAGTTAAGGTGAAGAAACCATCCACTATTCAGGATCGACCTTTGGGGTGTGGACGTAACACACCTATTTTGTCTAAGGAAGAGAAGGAAATCCTTCGTACACAACCCTCTGCTTCCATGTAGGTGATTATGGACTCGGATGAGGACCTTGAGGAGTGTCCCCTATTAGATAGTGAGTAGTCTATTAGTGGAAGGAGGGATGTAGTATTTTTCTTGGTTCCTTTATTAAATACTGACACTTATTATGGTTGCAGTGTGCACTTGACACTTTTTATGGTGTACTATGTACCTTGAGACTGTGTTGGTGGTTGTCCACCATGTTGACTTGTTGGTTGACAACTTAGGTTGTTGGGATGATGGTGTAGGAGCACCTTCACATCACCATGATTCTATTTTGTAAATGATTCCATTTTTCCATTTTTAGGGTTAATTCATAGTCATTTGATGAGTAATTGCAAAAAAAAATGTAATCAACAAATAATGTCAATTTGCAAAAAGTGTAAAAGTTACAATTAGGGAGTTAAAAGATCATTAGGAACTAAACATGGGTAGGAAGTTGTAAATTAGTTAGAAACTGATCATACATGGTCTAAATTCCTTTAAAAATGCTTTTGTAATCATTTTGTGGTTTTTGGTGATTGAATCCTTAGATCTAATAATGAAAAAACTTTGATTTTATGCATATTTTCACATAAATTCTCTAGTTTTTGGTGTTTTATGACCATTTAATGGGCTGGAGTACATTTCTAATTTTTTTCATGTGTTATTACTCTCAATCACCTTCCAAATAAACTTTGTCTCATACAGATTGGTGTTGATTTGTGGAAGTTATGGTGGTTTTATTAACTACAAATTTTTAGATTTCTTTGTAACAGTCATGTTGCAGCAAATTGTACATGTAGGTACGGCTTCTAAATGAACTAAATTATATATGGTTAGATATAGGAATGAGTAATATTTCTTTTGGAATTGGTTTGTGGTCATTTCATTGAATAATAAGAAAGTTATGCTCATTTTGGTAGAAACTGTCAAGTTCAGATTTTCATAAGGCAGTAAGCTTTCAAAAATTCATAACTCCATTTATATTGATTGTAATCCTTTGAAAATTGGTTTGTAAGTCAATTATATTATTTTATTCAATATTATTTAGGTTTAAATTGTAATTTTTAAAGATTTTGGTTCATTACGTGATTCCCTAGCGTTGTTACAATGCTTGGAAGAGCAATCAAGAGGGTTAGAAATTGGTATTTGATGAAAGTCTTGAATAAAATTTGGAGAATGGTTTAATATGATTGTGCAGACCTATTTACATTTTTTTTTAATGTTATAAATGATAAATGGGCTTGGGTTGAATATTGTGATGTTTCCAAGATGCTTTGTGGAATCAATAAATGATTTGGTGCCTTGTTTTCTATTTGAGTGCTTTGGAATCAAGGTTTTGTGAAGGGAAAAAATGGATTTGAGATGAGTAATCAAACAAGATTTCTTTTATTTTTTGTTAAATGAGATTGAAAGTTTAGTTTTCTTCCTTTTTTTTGCATCAAATTTTGGTATTAGAGCCCAGGAAAGGTTTGGGCTGATAAGTTGGTTGTGGTTTGTGGTTTGTAGTGTGTTTGGTGGTTGTTTGTAAGAAAGTGAGTTGTGAAGCAAAGAAGAATCTTGCTTGAGAGGATGAAAAAATTGAAGAAGCATTTGCAAGCAAAGGAAGAGAGAAAGAAGAAGAAGAAGAGAGAAGCAAAGTTCGATAAAGAGATTGCTGAGATAAAACAAGAGATAGAAAGGATGGATAAAGAGTTCCAAGAATCTATGAAGAGGATAGAACAAATGATGAAGCATGCAACAAGTTGGCACTTGAAGATAAAAAAAAATATTTCTATGGCCTATAAGGAAGATAGTTAAAAGAAGAAAGAAAATGAAGGTAAAAGAGGAAGAATCCTTTGAAGATGCAAGAGAAGAATTCATTAAAGAAGATGTTGCAGAAGTTTCCAAGCATGAAGATATGCCAAAGGACTTGATTATTGCAGTTGAAGACATAGAAGGAATGATCATGAAGGAGTTAATCTTTGAGGTTTGCAAGGAGTTGTAGCATGATGGAGGTGTCATGATTGTAACCTTATATCATTTCATTGTGTTACTAATGTTTTGGACAAGGGATTGTTTGCAGGTTAAAGGACAAAAGGAGAAGCATGCTATTGAGATGTATCAAGGAGTAAGGTATTTGATTTTAGAGGGGAAGCATCGTATACAACTAATTTTCATGGAAAAATTTAAACCAAAAGTGAAAATGAAGGTGATAAGAAGCAGATTAGTGGCAGGGCATCTTGAGAAGGCAATTTTTGTTGACAACAACACTTTCAAGTAGACTTGAAATATTTTTGGTGGGGAGTTTGGTGCAGGAGCACCTTCACATCACCATGATTCTATTTTGTAAATGATTCCATTTTTCCATTTTTAGGGTTCATTCAAAGTCATTTCATAAGTAATTGCAAAAAAAAATGTAAAATTATCACCAAATAATGTCAATTTGAAAAAAGTGTAAAAGTTACAATTAGGGAGTTAAAAGATCATTAGGGACTAAAGATGGGTAGGAAGTTGGAAATCAGTTATAAACTGATCATACATGGTCTAAACTCCTTTAAAAATTCTTTTTTAATCATTTTGTGGTTGTTGGTGATTGAATCCTTGGATCTAATAATGAAAAAACTTTGATTTTATGGATATTTTCACAGAAATTCTCTGGTTTTTGGTGTTGTACGACCACTGTATGGGCTGGAGTAAATTTATAATTTTTTTAATGTGTTATTAATATCAATCACCTTCCAAATAAACTTTGTATCATGCAGATTGGTGTTGATTTGTGGAAGTTATGGTGGTTTTATTGACTACAAATTTTTAGATTTCCCTGTAACAGTCATGTTGCAGCAAATTGTACATGTAGGTACGGCTTCCAAATGAACTAAATAATATATGGTTGGATAGACGAATGAGTACTATTTCTTTTGGAATTGGTTTGAGTTTATTTTATTGAATATTAATAAAGTTATGTTCATTTTGGTAGAAACTGTCAAGTTCAGATTTTGACAAGGCAGCAAGCTTTCAAAAATTCATAACTCCATTTATATTGATTGTAATCCTTTGAAAATTGGTTTGTAAGTCAATTATATTGTGTTCTTCAATATTATTTAGGTTTCAAGTGTAATTTTTGAAGATTTTGGTTCATTAGGTGATGTCATAGCATTGTTACAATGCTTGGAAGAGCAATCAAGAGGGTTACAAATTGGTATTTGATAAAAGTCTTGAATAAAATTTGGACAATGGTTTAACATGATTGTGTAGACCTATTTACATTTTTTTGTAATATTAGAAAGAATAAATTAGCATGGGTTAAATATTGTGATGCTAAGATGCTTTGTGGAAACAATAAATGATTTGGTGCCTTGTTTTTTGTTTAAGTGCTTTGGAATCAAGGTTTTGTGAAGGGAAAAAATGAATTTGAGATGAGTAATCGAACAAGATTTCTTTGATTTTTTTAAAAATGAGATTGAAAGTTTAGTTTTCTTCCTTTGTTCTACATCAGATGATTATGATACTCTCTTTTCTAATATTGATGATATGAGGATATCTGTAATGCCCGTCATGCAAACCCCAGACAACACACACATAGCAAAAAAAAAAAAATTCTTAAAAACAATACAATTAAACATGCAAGAAACATTAACCATAATCACATAACACATTACATTACACTATTATGCTTAGCTCTCTGGGGCACGCGAGGTTACTTTACAAACAACTAATTAACGAAAGTAAAAGATAACAACATAACTATTAATATTATAAACCATGAATAAGAATACATCCAATAACCAAGAGCGAGAATATTAATACATCACATAATACAATCATAATGAATCTCTTTTAACAAGTTACAATTGATCCTAACTATTACATCATCATTTTAATATTACATTACAAGCTCTTGATTAATAATTACATCAAATTTCCCAAACGTGTGGCATAATATAAATACAATGAAATCTGAATTACAAAGGAACACTGGTGCAACACCAACTGAAGAAACGCTGCGAACAAAGGATGCTGATGGGGAACCCAACGGGTGCAGAGCACATTCCACCCAACCATGTGAATTATGAATAACTCACCCCCCGTGCTCAGAGGTGACAAGGAAGTTAACTCGACCATGATTTTCAAACCGACTCCATGAACAACATAGTATGAATACAATTACAAACTCAAGGTATACAATGAAATAACCATCAACGTTCAAAAATCAAACGTAACAAGATAAAGCTATGAAACTCATCACAATTAAACAAAGCAATAACAATTAAACAAGTCACCAAAGAACATTCATAAATCATTTTCACAAGAATAAGATACAACATAAGGTTTACAATTCCAGAGGCAACCAAAATCCAAGTACAAGGGTGTCTAGTGGAGAGTGTCATCGCATAGCTCTCATGGGATCTACTGGCCCTTCCTCCAACTGAGGCGTCATCCCCCACGAAAATCCACTCTCCCTAAGACCCCTAATATAAAACAAATCTAGGCAAGGGTTGAACTAAAACAAATAAAGCATAATACTCAAAACAAGAAAATGTGAGGCATTAACTCTCTTGCGACAACTCATAACCAAAGGTCTTAATAAAACCGTTCAACCCTTCCAAGAATTAAACCAATAAGTTTTCAATCCAAAGGTATAACTAAAATGAAGACAACATTCAAAATTAAACATGCCTCTGGATCAAGGGTTGCAAAACAATAGGGTTCCCACATAGACCACACTAAACGAAAACCATAACATAAAAGAAAACCCACATTATATTTTGCAAGGTTGCACCATTAAATTTAATTCCATTCCCAATTAAACAATTAAATTAGTTCACCAAATGATTGATCATTAAAAGATTCCAAACTTCAATGTAACCAAATACAATTGTCTCAATATAGACCACACAATGAATTAAGGCTTTTTTTTTTGTTTAAAATATTTGTTCAACCAAAAAAAATAATAAAATAATGCCCTCAAAAATATAAATACCTATATATAAACATTATTTAACATTTTGAATGAAATACAAAAATTACATTTTTAAAATGTAATAACATTAATATTAAAAAATAAATAATTGCATTTTAAAATAAACTAATATTAAATAAAATAAATATATATTTAAAAAAAATATTAATAAATTATAAAAAAAACTATTAATATATATATATATTAATTAATATTTAAAAAAAAAAATTTAAAAACAAAACACGGGCATTTAAGGGTCTGCGGCCCTACACAGCAGTCTGTAGGACTGATGTGCCAGCGTCCATGGCATGGGGAGAGGGGGAGGTACGGCCTCCGCCGTCCTTCCCCTTGACCCATATACAATTTATTTTATATATATATATATTTTTTTTAAAACCTTTTTTCAATATAATTTTTTTTTTTCAATTGAACATGGAAAACGAAAATTAAATTCAAACGAATTTTTCGTACATAAACCCTGGAACGAATTTTGAATTTTGGGTTAACAAAATTAAACACAAATCACCAGCAAAATTTATAAGAACTTAGCTATTTACATACATAAATATATATATACATTTTAATAAATAGAATATTGTGTGATTGACACAGATCACAACACAATTATATATATATATAT
Source organism: Sequoia sempervirens (assembly GCA_007258455.2). Lineage (NCBI taxonomy): Eukaryota > Viridiplantae > Streptophyta > Pinopsida > Cupressales > Cupressaceae > Sequoia > Sequoia sempervirens. The sequence continues at coordinate 57,988 of VDFB02391294.1, forward strand.
ATTTGTATATATTATTTTTATTACATATATATATATATATATATTTATTTTCTTTGCAAACAATCAATTCATTGATAAAGAAGAGAGATCTTTTCCATCACAAAAAGGAATAAGAAGATAAAGAAACTAGTTACTTTCAAATAAGAATTCTATAGCATAGCTTTGTGTTTTGTTTGTAATTCAAACTATTTTTTTATTTTTTTAAGAATAACTTCAAAACAAAGCTACTTATTTATATAAAAAAAAATTGAAACAGAAGAAGAAAGTGATGAAAGATCTGGAACCTGGAGTCCTACGCTTATTCAAAATCTGATGATGTTCGTTTGAATCTAGCCTCTAGGAAGAGCTTCTAGTTTCTGCTTGAATCCGTCTCTCCAGAATTCTGTGCCTGAACTCGAATCCAATGCTTTATACTAAAACCCTTCCCAATTTAATGCAAGAGAATGAAAGAACTATTTTTCCCCAAAAACTCCAAAACCATTTTACTTGTGCAACTCTGTCTCCATAAAACCTCTGTGTGTGAAAACTCACAAAAAATTTAATTCAATAAAAGGTAATACCCCTTTTCTTTCAAAAGCTCACAAAAATCACAAATAAAATAAATTATATTTTTTTAAAAGCAAGCTTTTCAGTCAGATCTGAGTTCTCATTCATTCTCACAACTTTTTCATTCTTTTATTTATTTATTTTTCTATTTTCAATACTTTTTGTTTTAATTTCCGTTTTTACAACTTTACTTGCAAAGCACATTATCTAATTAATTTAAATAATTTATTCTAACAATTATCCTCAAGAAGATAATTAATTAAAATAATAAAACACAATTTAATATTTTAATTATCATTTAATAAACTCATGACTTTTAAAAATAAATAAAACATTTAAAAATTTACATACAATTTAATCTAACATTAAAATAAACAATCATTTCCATCAATTAAATAAAATAAATCATAGCTTATAAAATACCAACATAAATAATGTACAACAAAACACAAATGACGACCACAAAGAACGACAATAACAAGAACGCACAAAACCATTTAAACAAGACGATCTAACATCATGGGATGAGATGACTTCATTGTCATCTCTGTTTCAACATTATACCGTTGGGTTATAGGTGCTCACCCTGTCCTACCGAAGCAGGTGGAATCGAGACTTTGTACCTGCAATCCCTGCATACAAACGAAGTCATGTACATGTGCATACGTATATAAAATCAAAGCATTGTATTGTGAGAAGGAATCGCAGCGTAGCAGGGCACCTGTGAACAAGTGGTGCTACACTGTCCTTCATCACATCTATCCAAACAATATAATGTAACTGATAAATTAATCATTTCTAAACTAACAAATCATATCATATCATCATGAAAAATTACTAATTCACTACATCACCACCTAATACTGCATCTATATAAAAATATCACCAATTAAATGCAATCATAATGTAATATCATACTCACAAAATACCATTAGAAGCTCTTGTCCCATCTTCCTCTTCTGATTCCTTAGCCAGACTACCTGCACATCCCAGGTGAGAATGGAGGGGTACTACATCCTCCCCCCCTAAGACTCGACTTACTCCTGGAAGTCACATGGCTCAAAATGGAAACATAACCACATTAGTACCAAAATTTCTCTAATCTATAATTGATGTACACCCTCTTTCTGAATCATTACAATTAGAATCACTATCTGGCTTCACATTTGAAAATAATATCTTCTTAACTACTTTTATTTATAAATCCTTACATCTCTTACAATAACATACTTGGTTTCAACACTAATAACAAAGCAAGTACTCCTATTAACTCAATTTTCCATTTACACAGCAAACATCTTCAAAATATCATAGAAGGAAAACACATCAAATGATTACTTGAAATAAAAAAATACACACCATATCATGTTTCAATAACATATTTAAGTCACAATTTACGATTCTCAATAATATCCAATCTATTTTATACCACAGAGTCACAATATACCCACATTTAAGATAGCATGGTTATCCCTTTTTTTACATCAATAGGCACAAAATATAAGAAATATTCTTCTAACACATACATACACAGTCACATCTCTGGGAACTACACAACACAGGGCTACACAAGGGTCCATCTGGACGCCAAAAAGCAACATACTGATCCACAATACATAATCCATGAGCCAAGAGCAAAAATCCATCTCACATAATCCATACCTCATACTCAGTGGCTTGATGGTGTTAGGCCACACACACATGGCGAGACCATCCAAACAAGACCACTATGACCCATCTCTTGTTGTATAAGGTGGTTAGCCTCCAAGAGATAGTCATCACACATAGGTGGGTAGTGGGTCCTATCTATAAAATAGCCTCACATACCCCCATCCTCAAGGTTCCTTGCATCTACTTCCTCGTATACACTCACCAAGTCTGCCTCATATGTCCTTGGAGAAGAATCACAATACGACACATGGCCGACCTCGAAAACAACAAGGATAAATTAGTTTAGCCACCAAAGTCATAAAACAAACATCAAATAAGATTCAATTTCAACAATAAAGCGAGAAATGTGCGCAATGTCAACACTAAATCAAATGTAACCATGAGGGCTACAAGAGAATAAGTCACAAAGTGTGGCTAAACCATTACACTCAAACATAAACAAAATGTCAGCCTTCAAGGTCAATTGAAAATCATCAACAATCATATAGGAAGTCCTCAATCATCAAAATTGCACAATACAACACTATGTGACTAGATACTAGCCACCAAATGAGGAAGGAGGAAACATCGTCCGGCTATAACAATAGCCCTCATGTGGTGCAAAGTGAGCATGCCATCCACATGAGCCAAAGTGTGCTCCTCGGCTACACCCTGCCTTGAGTCGTCACATGACATGGTCATACGCCAGCCGGAGAAGGCATGCACTGACGTATGTCGCATGGCAGTGTGTATGTGGCTCCGTGGAAGTAGGAACGCACAGACACACCCCGTATAGCGATACCTCATGGAGAAGGCACACACAAGTACTCACCGTTGCCAGAGGTATACATGGCTAGGACATACCCATACGCTAACCGACCCAAACACTGTCGAAATCAATCATGAGTATCCCTCTACAAGTGTGTGAGGCCCCATTACGCTCATCACACAAGTAGGCTATCATAACACAATTTCATAGTGTGCCTTCACGTGTCTATGCATGTGGCATCGTGTCCTTGAGCCTAGCTCGCTACCATCAGCAACATGTCATCATCACCAGCACTGTGTCGGAACATCAGTGGGGTGTGGCATCATATCCATTGCATCATGTCAGAACATGTGCAGATACGGTGTATGCAATACATATATGAGCATATCAATATGGGGCTACTCGAGCATCACCTCTCATACAGACGAGGTTGACTCGCTAATGCCAGGTCAATGTCCCTATGGACGGCCATGCATAAACTAACAATCCAATGCTACTATACTCAAAACTGTGGGGTTTAGGCTAGCACTTATGGATCAAGTACCCTGATCCATCATAAGGGGAAGTAGTGAGTACGTTTCCTCGGGATCGGTTGAGCTAAGACTACTCTGCATCGCAATATGCGTACGCTACACACTCCGCCCAAGGAACTTTTTGGCTGCTACTACCCCTTCACAAATTGAGGGACTAGAGAACCAAAAGAAAAGAATCCATCAAACTAGCTTTTGGCTACTCTTATTTGTATAGATTTTCAACCACACGTGGGTTGGCCCTCAATCAAGTAACAAACATACAAACACACATAATGGTATGGTTAATCCCACACCAAAAACAACATATTCAAAATGGATGGGTACACCGTATCTCCATCTTAAGACCTGTGGGTTGTAAGCCCACAAAGCAAGTATGGGGTATTCACAACACTCAGCCGATGCACAGTTACTGGTTTCTCACATTTACAGGGAAAGTACAATTACATACATAATTCCACAAGTACACTTAGTTTCCAACAACTACGTGGTTCAAATCCTTACATCCTTTCCACAATCCAACATGATCATCGTGATCACTTAAGAACTTCACTTATCAAATTCATTAGGACAACATAATGGGCTCATATGAAACCAGAGTGCCTAGAATAAGAACCTAGTGCTCTGATACCAATGTTGTAACGCCCGCCGTGCAAACCCTAGAGAACACACACATAGCAAATATATATTTTTTTTCTTAAAAACAATACAATTAAACATGCAAGAAACATTAACCATAATCACATAACACATTACATTACACTATTATGCTTAGCTCTCTGGGGCACGCGAGGTTACTTCACAAACAACTAATCAACGAAAGTAAAAGATAACAACATAACTATTAATGTTATAAACCATGAATAAGAATACATCCAATAACCAAGAGCGAGAATATTAATACATCACATAATACAATCATAATGAATCTCTTTTAACAAGTTATGATTGATCCTAACTATTACATCATCATTTTAATATTACATTACAAGCTCTTGATTAATAATTACATCAAATTTCCCAAACATGTGGCATAATATAAATACAATGAAATCTGAATTACAAAGGAACATTGGTGCAACACCAATTGAAGAAACGTTGCGAACAAAGGACACTGATGGGGAACCCAACGGATGCAGAGCACATTCCACCCAACCATGTGAATTATGAATAACTCACCCCCTATGCTCAGAGGTGACAAGGAAGTTAACTCGACCATGATTGTCAAACTGACTCCATGAACAACATAGTACGAATACAATTACAAACTCAAGGTATACAATGAAATAACCATCAACATTCACGAATCAAACATCACAAGATAAAGCTATGAAACTCATCACAATTAAACAAAGCAATAACAATTAAACAAGTCACCAAAGAACATTCATAAATCATTTTCACAAGAATCAGATACAACATAAGGTTTACTATTCCAGAGGCAACCAAAAACCAAGTACAAGGGTGTCTAGTGGAGAGTGTCATTGCATAGCTCTCATGGGATCTACTGGCCCTTCCTCCAACTGAGGCGTCGGCACCCACGAAAAGCCACTCTCCCTAAGACCCCTAATATAAAACAAATCTAGGCAAGGGTTGAACTAAAACAAATAAAGCATAATACTCAAAATGGGAAAATGCGAGGCATTAACTCTCTTGTGACAACTCATAACCAAAGGTCTTAATAAAACCGTTCAACCCTTCCAAGCATTAAACCAATAAGTTTTCAATCCAAAGGTATAACTAAAATGAAGACAACATTCAAAATTAAACATGCCTCTGGATCAAGGGTTGCAAAACAATAGGGTTCCCACATAGACCACACTAAACGAAAACCATAACATAAAAGAAAACTCACATTATATTTTGCAAGGTTGCACCATTAAATTTAATTCCATTCCCAATTAAACAATTAAATTATTTCACCAAATGACTGATCATTAAAAAATTCCAAACTTCAATATAACCAAATACAATTGTCTCGATATAGACCACACAATGAATTAAGGCTTATTTTTTTGTTTAAAATATTTGTTCAACCAAAACAAATAATAAAATAATGCCCTCAAAAATATAAATACCTATATATAAACATTATTTAACATTTTGAATGAAATACAAAAATTACATTTTTAAAATGTAATGACATTAATATTAAAAAATAAATAATTACATTTTAAAATAAACTAATATTAAATAAAATAAATATATATTTAAAAATATATATTAATAAATTATAAAAAAACTATTAATATATATATATTAATTAATATTTAAAAACAAATCTTTTAAAAACAAAACACGGGCATTTAAGGGTCTGCGGCCCTACACAGCAATCTGTAGGACAGCTGTGCCAGCGTCCGTGGCATGGGGAGAGGGGGAGGTACGGCCTCCGCCGTCCTTCCCCTTGACCCATATACAATTTATTTTATATATATATATATTTTTAAAACCTTTTTTCAATACAATTTTTTTTTCAATTGAACAGGGAAAACGAAAATTAAATTCAAACGAATTTTTGGTACATAAACCCTAGAACGAATTTTGAATTTTGGGTTAACAAAATTAAACACAAATCATGAGCAAAATTTATAAGAACTCAGCTATTTACATACATAAATAAATATATATATATATATATATATATATATTTTGCAAACAATCGATTCATTGATAAAGAAGAGAGATCTTTTCCATCACAAAAAGGAATAAGAAGATAAAGAAACTAGTTACTTTCAAATAAGAATTCTACAGCATAGCTTTTGTTTTGTTTGCAATTCAAACTATATTTTTTTTTTAAAAAGAATAACTTCAAAACAAAGCTACTTATTTATATAATTTTTTTTTGAAACAAAAGAAGAAAGAGATGAAACATCTGGAACCTGGAGTCCTGCGCTTATTCGAAATCTGATGATGTCCGTTTGAATCTGGCCTCTACGAAGAGCTTCTAGTTTCTGCTTGAATCCGTCTCTCCAAATTATGTGCCCGAACTCGAATCCAATGCTTTATACTGAAACCCTTCCCAATTTAATGCAAGAGAATGAAAGAACTATTTCTCCCCAAAAACTCCAGAACCATTTTACTTGTGCAACTCTGTCTCCATAAAACCTCTGTGTGTGAAAACTCACAAAAATTTTAATTCAATAAAAGGTAATACCCCTTTCTTTCAAAAGCTCACAAAAATCACAAATAAAAGAAATTATATTTTTTTAAAAGCAAGCTTTTTAGTCAGATCTAAGTTCTCATTCGTTCTCACAACTTTTTCATTCTTTTATTTATTTATTTTTCTATTTTCAATACTTTTTGTTTTAATTTCCGTTTTTACAACTTTACTTTGAAAGCACATTATCTAATTAATTTAAATAATTTATTCTAACAATTATCCTCAAGAAGATAATCTTTCCTGTTGCAGGAGGTTGGTCACGAGGTCTAGTCTCCCCCACCCCCGTGGTACCGGAGGATGTGTCATGCCAGCGCTGGTGGTCACATTAAAAAGTTTACCAGGCGCACTGCAGTTTATATGGGGTCGTGCTACCCGATTCCTGCAGTCTAAAAAAAAAAAAAATTATCCTCAAGAAGATAATTAATTAAAATAATAAAACACAATTTAATATTTTAATTATCATTTAATAAACTCATGACTTTTAAAAATAAATAAAACATTTAAAAATTTAAATACAATTTAATCTAACATTAAAATAAACAATCATTTCCATCAATTAAATAAAATAAATCATAGCTTATAAAATACCAACATAAGTAATGTACGACAAAACACAAACGACGACCACAAAGAACGACAATAACAAGAACGCACAAAACCATTTAAACAAGACGATTTGACATCATGGGACAAGATGACTTCATTTTCATCTCTGTTTCAACATTATACCATTGGGTTATAGGTGCTCGCCCTGTCCTACCGAAGCAGGTGGAATCGAGACTATGTACTTGCAATCCTTGCATACAAACGAAATCGTGTACATGTGCATACGTATATAAAATCAAAGCATTGTATTGTGAGAAGCAATCACAACGTAGCAAGGCACCTAAGAACAAGTGGTGCTACACTGTCCTTCATCAGATATCCAAACAATATAATGTAATCGATAAATTAATCATTTCCAAACTAACAAATCATATCATATCATTATGAACAATTACTAATTCACTGCATCACCACCTAATACTGCATCTATATAAAAACATCACCAATTAAATGCAATCATAATGTAATATCATACTCACAAAATACCATTAGAAGCTCTTGTCCCATCTTCCTCTTCTGATTCCTTAGCCAAACTACCTGCACATCCCAGGTGAGAATGGAGGGGTACTACAATATCATTCGTCTTTATAATGTCTATATAATTATGTCTTGTATATTTACTATTATACATGATTAGGAGTTGAGTATGTTTATTTTGATATAATTCCTTTGATATTATTAGGAAATTTATATATGTAAAAGTATGTTTAAAGATTGAATCCTGATTAGTTAATATGTTATTATCATAATGTTATATATACATGTAATGTATTGAAGTGATAGGAAAAGGATATGGTCGTCTTGTAATTTAACGACTTTTATTAAAAATAAGTAGACGAGTTCATTAGTGAAATGGATTTAATTACAATGAGTTGGGTTAATTATGCCAAATTCCTTCATAGAAAATTAGTTCTATTTGTATAAAATAAAATTTTAAAAAAACTTGTGTCTTTGAAATTAAAAGGGGTGTGTTTTCATGCTTTTGTAAAGGTGTAGATTATGATTTTTGGGTCATGTATATTGTGTAAGTTAGTGTTATAAGATGCGTTAAATAGAAGTATGTTGGAGAAGTTTGGATGCTATGCTTACTCGTATTACTCTTACTGTTTGATGCTCTTGGTGCTATATGTAATTACTTGTTAAAATTTTCTATTTGGATTTGGGTGATAGTTTATTTGGTTTGAGAACTATACTAAGTTACTATGGATGAATATGTTATGTTGACATTAGAGTCAGATTATATGAATGGTTTATTTGATTCTTTCATCATGTGAATTTATTTGGGTACTTATTGAGCATGTGAACAATGTGGATATATGATGTTTATGTTATGAATATTATTGTATATGATGTTAGGATTACTACATGATGCTAGGTGCTATGGTATTGTTTGAGAGTCAGGTGAGAGGGATAGTGTTGCATCACTCATCTGTGAGCATCGTGCTACACTGCAATTCTCTCTCACGGTGTGTATGACATTGGATATATATGTGCTTTGACACTTGGTTTTATGTAGGATTGTAGGTACCCAAGCCTCGATTCCACCTACACTATAAGGATAGGGTGAGCCTCATAAATCCCAACGGGTATGAAGTTGAAAATGTAGTTGACAAGAAAGTCCTACATCCTAGTCTGTCACCCCATCTTTATGTTGATGATGTCATTTGTTTGTGACCCCGTTTCTATTTTGGTATCATTTCAATTTGAGTCATTTTATTTTTACTTGTTTAATTAATGTTGTTACAATGATTGATACAGTTGTTAGTTCATTACATTATTGTGCTTTTGCATGCAAATGACTTATAGGAGTAAGTTGATGCCAACAGGGGGAGGATGTAGTGTCCTTCCGGTTTGGTAGTCTTTGGTTTTTGAGTAAGTTTGTTTTTTGACATACTTAGTAGTTTTGTTAAAATAGTTAATTAGATTGAGAATTATTTTACTATGGTGAATTTGAGTACCATTAGAAAATAAACTAGGTATGAGACCACTCCTCATCACCATGTCCACATAAGATGATTGATTATGTGTAATTTTATACCATATTTGGAACATAGTTAGTCACTTATCAGGGTCAGGGATTGTTGGTGTATTGATTATGAACTAGTTTGAACAATCTTTATTTGGGTATAGAATGATTACGTACCCTACAAACGTATCCTATCATTACAGATTGATTTTAGGAATCCATGATAATAAATACTCATTTCTATGTATTAAGAAATTATGAATTAATATGTTTTAGATGACTAATTGTCTTTTAATTGATTCCAATTTGACTTGATAATATAGTTTATTTCGATAGCTAAGAATTTTAATTCTACAATACTAATGCATGCTTTAATTAAAATAATAATAAAATAAAATAAAAATAATAACAACAATACAATTGTTTGATTCTAGAAGTGAATAGATTATATTAAAAGAGAATTTGATTACTTACCTACTTAATTATTAAATGAGAATTATATTAAATTTGTAATGCCTCACCACGTAACCCCAAAGGAAACTAATACATCTAACCTTTATGGCACAATTTTTTTTAAAACATATAAAGTATGTATATTAATGTATATAATTCATCTAATAGATTACAAGTTAATCTCCTAAGTCCTTTGGGGTACATGAGGTAACATTACGCATACTAACCCATAATGAAATGATAATAAACGAAATTATGAAATGTATAATATAAACCATCATAATGTTAACATTAAAACATTCACAAGTGATAAACCCATATGACAAGATTAAATCAATACAATAACCATACACACATATGTCATAATCATGGGATTGAAATAAACATATTTCCACATATACAACACGAACAATAAGCGATATTCATAATCATAGATCAAGAAATAATTACATAGTATGATTGCACATTGCATCAACTTATAGTACATCTCATTGAATAAATACATAAATTTACATCATAAGACTTCCCAACACAAGTGGAAGTAATAAATAAATACAAAGGTACAAGTGTAGTACAAATTATACATCTGGTAACAAGATGAACTCTGGATCATGCTGTATCTGAAAAGCACTACACATCTGTTGACAGGGGACCCAACAGGGTGTGTAGCACATTCCACCTGACCACCTCCATGCTAGGAGTAAACAAGGAAGGATCCTCGACCAAGTTCATCTAAATAGAATACCAACAAGACTCAACTCCAAACAAGAGAGACATGAAAACACAAAGGAAAACATAACATCAAGAGACCACTTCTAGAGGCTAGCAAAAATAACAAATCAAAGGAGTGCTAGAGGAGAGTGTCATCACATAGTCCTACATGGGTTATCTTGACTGCATTTCTCCAGGCGTTGGCCTCCATATGGTTATCCTGATAGCCTCTCTAGGCACCAGCCCCATAGGGTGACTCTTACGGAACCGTTAACCTCTCATGGAGACAAGGCAACGATCTTTCCAACCATGACCTTCTCAACCCTTAGTCTATGAAAGACCTAATGGGTGGACGAGGCATCATTACTTATCTTGTTAATGTTATTACTATCCATACCCCCTAATTCATTTAATTAAGTTATCACTTATTACACTAATCTTATGTGGGTTATCCTAACAACCCCTTTGTGGACCAATGCCCACGAAGAGCCACTCTCCCTAGAAGCCCAAAACACAAAACTAAAGCTCCAAGGGGATTGTACCAACACGAGGAAATACAAAATCACAAAATGAAGATATACATAAGGAAAAATCATCTCGCCAATAATCACATGTATTAAATACTCACAAAATAGGTACAACCCCAGCATAAATCCAAAATCACAATTACAACCTAATATAGATAAGCATCAAATCCAAAAGAAATCTTAACAAACAACTTTCCCACGCCTCTAGAAGCCTAAGACCAATGTCCACAACTCCTAGTGGAGAACCATACAATCTAAGGGGTTTCCACATGTTTATACATCATTTCATAAAATAAGAAATAGTCAATTGCAATCCACAAGAAAAATGTATCAACATGAAATCCTTTAAAACAACATTCACATTCTAATAGGAAAACCATAATAATTTTCTATTGTCATTTCCTAAAACAATCTCATTTTGAGAAACATTTAACATTAAAATCCATTTCTACAATTTATACAAACATCTAATTTACCCAATAAATATTCTAATAGAAGTTTCTCAATAAATCTTATGAAAATACACTTGCTTCAATTCAGCCTAGCCCGGCATAAAATCAAACATTGAAAACATCATATAATTCACTTATTTTCACTAAGTTTATATATATATACTAATTAAAAATTTAATTTAATTTAAAATTAACAAATAAACCTTTAAATCGCAGACCTGTGGGAGGCTGCGAACCTCCCATATGGGGAGGCCACAACCCCTCCTAGGGCTACGTACAACAACCCCATGGACTATTGCACAACAATCCATGGATTGTTGGTACAACCGTGGGATGGTTGTGTACAACCCCCCCACACTGAGGCATGGGTAACAGGGGTACGACAACAACCGACCCTCCCCCTCCCCCGTGCCCAATAATTTTTTTATTTTTTTAAAAAGCAAAATATTTTATATATACTTTTTTTTTTAATCTATTTTCTGATTTCGTTAGCCAGCCAATGGAAAAGTTTACACACACACATATATATATTTACAAAACAATCTGACTTCTTAGAAAAATATAGACAATAAATTTATATATATACATACATACATACATATATATATATATATTTATTTTTCTTTTTTCGAGGTAAAAATTCAAGAAGCCTTTTCAACATAATATTGTTTCCCCAATTTTGACAACAAACTATTAAGACTCTTGAACCCAAATTTTTTTGAAAGGATTTGCATTCAACAAATTACAAACTTAACACATTTCAACTCTCCCATTTTCAACAGTATGATTTATTTTCAATCCAACACCAAACAATTACTAATCTAATAGTTTTTTTTAATTTTTTTTATTTATTTTTTATCAACATTTAAATTAAATAGGGAAACAAGGAACCTAGAGTTCTTCGCTTTGGATCAAAGTAACGAGTGCAACAACTCCTCCTTCCTCTTTCAAAAATAGCGTTCACGAAATTCTTTCTCCTTCCTCAGCAAACTTTTCCCCAATTTCTTCTTTCAAACTCAATTCTGAATACTTTTTGCAAACCTCTTTTCTTCACCCAAAAATTACTAGTTAAAACAATTTCTCCTCTTTTCAATTAATTAAAAAGGAAAACTCTTGTCTTTTATGAAAACCAAAAATCCATCCAAGAAGCATGTTTCCATAGTTTTTCTAATTTTCAAAAATAAACTAAACATGCATTCATCCTTTTTCTTCTTTTTCTGATTTTTCTCCTTTTTGAATGAAGTCTCTTTTGTTTTTATTTTTATTTGATTTTAAAGCTCATAATTATCACAAAATTAATTAAAAATCAATTTATTTAATATTTATCCACAACTTGATAAAAAAATCATATAATTATTTTATTTCATTTTACAAATAACAATTTATAATTATTAACAATATTACATATTTAATTTATTAATTTATCCCTTTTAATTAAATGAGCAACATTTAATTTAACAACCTCTTAAAATATAATATTTTAAATTTAACAATTCACTTAACCACAATTACCTAAGTTATTAATTATCTCAATAAAATAGCATTGATAATCTATCAAGAAATATTAAACATAGACATTAATTAACAACACATAAAACAAAATTAAAATAAATGAATAACAGAATACCATGTACAACAAAAACGGGGTTGTGGACAATGACACCATTAGACACAACTACAGGGCTAACAACTTGGATGGGGACACTTCCTTATAAACTCATTTTCAACTTCATACCTATTGGGTTTATAGGACACGCTCAGACTTGTCAAGCAGGTGGAGTTGCTGTGCAGTATCTTCATCCTGCATGAAACCAACATCAAGTATCATATAAATCTCCAATACAGACACACCATTAAAGGTAGTCGCAAGGTAGCAAGGCACTCGCGAATGAGTGATGCTACTTCATCCTTTTAGCAAGACCCACTAGAATTCACATCATAATCCATAAAAAACCATTAAACCATAACATCACCACTTAACATCATATAAAAACGATTACATATCTAGATAATATAAACACCACAAATCATGTATCATAAATCAACATAAGCAGTATCAAATCATGTATCATAAATTAGCATATGCAGTATCAAGTGCATCAAACCAAGCTAAAGAGTAAATCCACACAAGTCAAATGGGTGAAACAATCACCATCATAGTCTCAAGTGTACACAACCCAACATAAAAGAGTATCTAGAAAGTATCACCAACATGAGGGGTATTACAAAATCCATGTGATTATTTGTGCTATTTAAAATATGTCAACAATAATTGGTGGAGAATAATTTGGGGATTAAAGATTGAATTAAGTAAATTAGAATAAATTAAATACCATATTTAATAAAAGGTTTGATTTAGAGTTTTGGTGATTTTTGGACTATGTGCATATTTGTATATTTAAAATAAGTGAATGATAGAAATAGAATGTTATTTGATTTAAGAATTTAAATTGAAAATTTTATTATATATATATATATATATATATCAATTTACTTTGTTTCATTTTAAAAAAAACAATTTTTAAATAAAATAAAACATAAATTTGCAATATATTTAGTTGAACACAATACTATCTATTAACAATATTAAATTTATTAAATACTTACAAACTCAAACCTCCACGTGCCTTGAAGATCCTCTCTCATCTTGCATGAGTTTTCAACATGGAAGAAGCTAGGGAAAATTTGGAAAATTGTTTTACACCCATCATTTTCAAAGTGCTTGAAAATTGCAAAAGCTTTTTATTTTTCTTATTACTAGCAATTGCATTCACGGGAGGAACTCAGTAAAAAAGACACCTTGGTTAAAAAAAAAGGGTAACAAGGGAAAATCACCATATTTTTTGGGGAAGATTGTGAAAAACTACAAATGGCGAATTCCAATACAAATCTTGAATTTGGATGGTGCTCTAGTAAAAAGGTTAAAAAATATGTATTGTTTCTATAGCTGAGAGAAATTTTGGGGAAGAAGCGGTTGGCCAAAGGAAATTAACTCATCTCTCCATCATCCTTCCCAAACAACGATTCTAGGTTGGTAGTTGAATTCTAGTATGTATATCATCTTCGATTAATCAAATTGGTTTGCTTGACGACAATTTCTCTCTCTCAACAAGTTATATGGTTTATGATTATTGCTTTTCTTTGGAATTTCAAATCGATTTTTCTTATTTATGGTAGATTAGCTGGTTGTAATTAGGTGCCTCCTATTCCCTTCTCAAGCATAGCCAACTTAATCTTAAGGCTCTTGCTTTAAGCTCCTTTATAAGTTATATCTTACATGTCATGTGGGTGTATTTACTTCGGTATTTTTAGTATGTTTATAGTTTATCAAAAAATAATAACAAATAGATTTTTTATAATGTATTCGTTTGGCTTAATATATATATATATATATTTTACTTACTGCATTTAATTCTTTTCATAAAAAATTGTTTGTATTACGAGATAAATAATTCCAAATGAGTGATATTTAAAATGGGTAGATTTGCAAAAAGGGGAAAATAGACTTTGGTAAAAAAAAAAAACACAATTACTTAGTGATTAGGGAAAAACAATCAAATAAAATAAGATTTCATAAAGTTCCTTTTTGAATGGACGTGATAATTTTTAAACTTCAGTTTATATTTCACTTACAGTTCTCTTTATGACTTTTACAGATATGCCAAAATTAAATTAATTAAATCAATTAATTTTCTTCTCTCTGAATCTTGTAAATGTAGACAAATAAATATAGGTGGTGGTTCATTACCTTTGGACCCTTATCTTTTATTTTAATTTTCCCCTCACATGACAAGCATACCTCTTATTTAAATATAATAATAATAAGCTCGCTAATTTTTTTAATAAAATTAATGAGGGGAGATATTAGAAGGGCGGTAAGCATTTTGGTTACTTAATTTCAAATTCAATATTTATTTGATGTTTCATGTAATAAAGGAGACCCTATTCCTAAATAATTAATATATTCTAGAATATTCCTTCTAAACTAAACATTCTTAAGAATTGAAAAAAAAAGAGATCATGTAACTTCTTAGAAGCTTGGAGCTTAAATTATTACATTATTATTATGAAAATAAGTAGATAAAAATATATATTTTTTAAATTATAATGGTGATATTTATTTTATCTATTTATTTATTTTTTAAATGTTAAAGTTTTATAAGCAATATATATTTGAGTAATTCAATTTTATTATAGAATATGGTAAATAATTTATTTATTTAATTTGAAATATTTTACTAATTCACTTGAGTGATAAAGTAAGATGGGATAATAAACTAAAATATTAAAATAATTGATTTAGTTAGGTATGTGAAATCTTTTATATTCAAATTATATTGGAAGTCAAATGGGTTGTATCAAAATGCAATTAGAATAAGTGTATGCCGTGTTGTGATTAATTAATTGTTTTTATGATGGGTGTTAGTTGTGATTTTTAATTAAATTTATTTATCTATTTTTATTTTTTTTTGTATAAACTTACTCATTTTAGCAGTGAGATTAAAGTATATATATTTTTTTAAATAAAGTGGTTGGGCCACTAAAAACTTTTATTATTTTGAAAAATAATTCTTACAAAATCCTGGTTCAGGGGAGCATACCGACAAGAAAGAACTAGGAGAAGAAAACCTTTGCTTATAGCTCCAAGCAAAAGAACTAAAGTCACAGATGGAGATTACAGAAAAAACCCAAGGGCCAACCCAATCAGAGATCCCAAATACAACATTTCAACCCAAAGAAAGAACAACCCAAAGGTTGGAACTTAAACAACCCTAACCAACCAGGAGCTTGAATTGGCTTCGTATAAATGATCGAAAGAAATGCTCTTCTTTGACTTCACAGCTGATGAAGATACTCTATCAGATCTTGCAGCAACAACAAACAGGTAGTGGAGAGTAAGGGAAAGGTTTACCCCTATAGTCAAGACTTTAGAAGAAAGCTTGATGTAGAGATGTTTGCACCCCAAGATAATTTATTCAAAGTTATCATTCACGATGTCAGACCTAATTAACATCGAAAGATCTCCAAAACAACTATTAGTAACAAAGCTAATTTTAGGGAAAAAATCCAGCAATAGGGAAAGCACTAATGCCCAAAGAATACATAACCAAGGCTGCAAATTTTTCCTTCTAGAATTACCGCAACCCTATACCAAATCACCAAATGTGCCATTGAGGAAAGAGACCAATATGTCTTCATTGTTCAAAAATGCTAGGGAATCCATGTTATATTTATATGAAGACTGAAAATGTGGAAGAGGGAGCCAACTGAACCAAATTATAAGTAGCCGAGTACATAATGATATTTCATAAATATTATGAAACTAAACACAGCCAGCATGAGCCATGTAAAGTGAAAAATACTGCCAGTTGAGAAACAAAGAGCTATTTAAGAAAAACCCAAAAGAGAAGCTAAACCATGCGACATGTGTGAAAAAAATAATAGACCATAACAAGCAAGAAGTAAAAAACTGATAGAAACCTCCAAATAAACCAAGCATTTCAAAGGTGAAAAGATCATGCTATGCCAATGGAGACAAGAAATAATTCTATGAAGACAGTAATCTTGAGTGGAGGAGCCAAATAAAAAAAAGAGGTATCACTTATATTTAGATTCCAAGCACAACCGAAATGAGCCACTTGTTCAACCAACTAAAACCGAAATGCCAAATAAGAAGAATCCAAGGAAAAAACCACAACACCAAGCCTTGCAACACGTATGGTATATAACAAATGGCCACAGCCCCAACAAGATAGAAAATTAAACTATGATACTTCAACTTTATAACCTTGCCAAAAGTGAGATGAAAAACAAACAACAAGATAGTATATTAAACTGTGATACTTCATCTTTATAACCTTACCAAATATGAGATGAAAAAACTAGCAGAAACTATAAATACCAAAGTAGAAATCATGCCATAAAAGAGCCCACTTTAGGATCTCATTTAGTAAGGGAAAGTTATTCCTTGCTAAAAACTGTAAAAGGTAGTTGCTCATCTATAGCCTTATTTGCTACTTGTAGTTAGCAAAGGTGTTTGCTTCTCTATAACAATGAGAAAGTGAGAAGACATTGAACCATTTTAACTAAGTTAGCACCTTGTCTAATAAGTATTGTAGCTGCCAAACATGAGGTTTTTGTCTTCAAATAGCATGAAAGATAACCATGGAATCACCTTCAATGATTAATGAGTTGATTTGAAGGGACCTTACAAGATCCAAACCCATATTGATGGCTTCCAGTTCAGCCATATTATTAGTTCCCACTGGCAACATCTTACAGGCTACTTTGACAATGTTAGCATAATTAAAGTATATAATTATATATATTGTTTCTCTTACTATCTTTAACAGCATAATAGTTATGTTAAGTTATATTTTATTATATATATGGGTTAGTAAATATTTTTAAATTAGGAAATTATTTTAAATAATTAGAATCAACCATTTCAATGCAAACTATTATGATTAGTCAGTGTATTTATGATAAATGGAATTTATTAATATTAAATTGTTTTATTATGGAATTTGATTTAGGTTTAAGTAATTTGTTTGTAATATGATAGATAACTTTGGAACAGTAGAATAAGACTTTGTAATTTCCTATGTATGTCATTAGTAAATTTGTAGACTAGTTAATTTTAGATTTTACATATAAATCCCAGTCTATTCCTAATAACAGGTAGTTTTCTATTGAAATTTATGTGGATTTGATTTGATTAAATATATGAATATCTTTGTATATTTATATTTGGAGGTATATATATATTTTACATAAGTTAGTTGGATAATTAGATTTGGATAGATTTTAGTTATTTATCTTTCTTTATCTGTTAAATGATATGACCTTGAATATGTAATTAAAATTTTGATTGATCATAGTTTCCTCTTGTCTTATTTCGCTATTGAGGTAATGTTGAAAACTCATAATGCTTAAGTTACTTTCTTTTGATAGTCATAGGTATTAAGAATGGCGAATATTTGAACCTATGATAGTGATCTTTGTGATAGGATTATAACATGAGTTTCTTTTAGAAAATTTATTTAAATTTCTTACATGATAAGTTAGATCAACAATAGATAAATACTTTATATCAAGGCTACAATATTTTGATCCTATAATTATTTTCTATAAACTCCTAGTGGGTTATTTATTGGTATTATGTTATGCACATCCGCTATGATTGATTAAGTTAACAACTCATATTTAAATTTAAATTTTGTATAAACGACAACAATATGATATTTATTTATATCGTTATTAGTTCTAGTGATTGTAAATTGAAGGTTATGTTTATATTAGTTTTATTATCTCACCCGTCTCTTCTTGTGTGGTTTCTTATTAAAGGATGGTTTGTAAAATGAAAATGATGTTAGAATTTTGGAATAAATGTGTTATGTTATTGTATGTTTTATTACTCTTTCAATTAAAATTGAGAAGGTTTAGCTAAATAGTTGATTAGTAGATTTTCCTCAAGAACCAATTAGTTCAGATCTTATTATTTTAGAAATAATCAAGGTTGCAATTTGATGTTAGGGTTTCATAGTGGTGAGCTTGATTGATGTTTTGGTTTATTTTATGTTATAGTTATTTTTAAATATAATTTGTTATAGCATGTTAGCTTGTTAGGGTATCAAGTGTAGAGAAAATTGAAATCTCCCCTGGGTTCCCTACTAGCTAGTTTACTATTGGTATGAGTGGTTGTTGTTGAATTAACTTGATTATGCTATCTAGATTGAGTTTGAAGGTCTTGTCATGATATTGTCTCTTTTATTCCTCACTTGTCATTTTATGATTGTGGAATTTATATAGTCTTTTGGTGGGTTCCTTGATGAGAGTCTTCCTTATTGTGTTAATTCTGATTGAGGGGACTTTACTCAATGACCTTCTTGTAGTTGTATTTCATGATGGTTGGGAACCTGAAGTGTTTGAATTACCTTTAGTGGAAGTTTGTTATTTTTTTGTGATTAAGGGTTCCACAGGAAATGGAGAAACTTGGTTTATGTTGATTCTTCCATGATTGGACCTTTGTGATTCATTGATCCTATTTTTGATTTTGAGTTCTTGTGGTTGGTACCTCCCTTGTTCTCATTTTAGTGATATGGAATGGGTTTGTGAGATGGTTCTTTCTTCGCATAGTTATGTGATACGTACTTATTGATTTCCTTGCGAGATGACGTACACCCCTTTCACATTTGGTTTGGTACCCGTAGGGAGTGGCTCTTCATGGGGGTCCAGCGTACAAAGGGGTTGTTAGGGTAACCCATGCAAGAGTTTCATAAATAAGTGATAATATAATTAATGAACTAGTAGGTTTGGCTTGTTAGGCTAATCCATGTAAGGCCATGCGATGACCCTCTCCTACAGTACCCATTTATTTTCCCTTGTTTGGTTGCCTCTGGGAGTGTTGTTTGAATTGTTGATGTTGTTGAGGCAATTGGTTCTTGGTTTTTGTTGTTGAAGCCTCCAAGTTCTATATTTTAGTGTCGCACACATGCCTCATGGCAACTTGATTGATGTTAATGAAAGGTTCCCTTGATGTTTATTGTTGGTTGATATTATGATTTCATTTGAAGGCTTTGGATCCTATTCTTGTTGGTACCTTTTATGGTTATTTAGTGTTGATCTATAATATTGGAATTTGGTTTTGTTGGAATTTCCATTATCTTTTCATAGTTATGTGTTGATGATGTGAGATGTAGTTTTGTGTTTGTTGTTGCTCTTGTCGTGGAGTCCCGTTTGCCATTGTTCACCTGATCGATTTGGGTGTGGGTCTTTCTTGTCTTCTCCTAGCATAGGGGGTGGGTCTTCAGACCCATGCTGTCAAGTGGAATGTGCTATGCACTCCATTGGTTTCTCGGGTCATGTTCATGATGCAAAAAAGGATGTAGAGCTCCCAGAGCTTCACTTGGTGGAAGATTGTTCTATTCTTTGTACCTTATTCTTCATTAATGTATTATTCTTGTACTCGATGTACTTTTCCCTTTGATATAAGGGAAGGACTATGTGATGTACTTTTGTAACGATGATGTGTTGTATTTGTGGAAATATGCTTGACAACTGTAATATTGAACTATGAATTGAATTGTTATAAGTGATGTATTGTTTCCTTTCTTTTGATCATTAATGGTTGTATGTCATCATTATATAATCTTGGTTCTTATTTGCTTTCATTTTGATAAAAGTTAGGTTTCATAATGACTATTTTGTGCACCCCAAAGGATGTAGTATTTTGCGTGGTTCCTTTATTAGACTAACACTTATTAGGATTGCAGTGTGCACTTGACACTTTTTATGGTGTACTATGTACCTTGAGACTATGTTGGTGGTTGTCCACCATTTTGACTTGTTCGTTGACAGCTTAGGTTGCTAGGATGATTATGATACTCTCTTTTCTAATATTGATGATATGAGGATATCATTCCTTTTTATAATATGTCTATATAAGTATTTTTTATATATTTACTATTATACATGATTAGGAGTTTATTATGTTTCTTTTGATATAATTCCTTTGATATTATTAGGAAATTTATATATGTAAAAGTATGTTTAAAGATTGAATCCTGATTAGTTAATATGTTATTATCATAATGTTATATATACATGTAATGTATTGAAGTGATAGGAAAACGATATGGTCATCTTGTAATTTAATGAATTTATTAAAAATAAGTAGAAGAGTTCATTAGTGAAATGGATTTAATTACATCTAGTTAGGTTAATTATGGAAAATTCCTTCTTAGAAAATTAGTTCTATTTGTTAAAAAAAAAACTTGTGTCTTTGAAATTAAAAGGGGTGTGTTCTCATACTTTTGTAAAGGTGTAGATTATGATTTTTGGGTCATGTATATTGTGTAAGTTAGTGTTATAAGATGTGTAAAACAGTAGTATGCTAGAAAAGTTTGGATGTTATGCTTACTCATATTACTCTTATTGTTTGATGGTCTCGGTGCTATATGTAATTACTTGTTAAAATTTTCTATTTGGACTTGGGTGATAGTTTATTTGGTTTGAGAACTATGCTACTACTATGGATAAATATGTTATGTTGACATTAGAGTCAGATTATATGAATGGTTTATTTGATTCTTTCATCATGTGAATTTATTTAGGTACTTATTGAACATGTGAATAATGTTGATATATGATGTTTATGTTATGAATATTATTGTATATGATGTTAGGATTACTACATGATGTTAGGTTCTATGGTATTGTTTGAGAGTCAAGTGAGAGGGACAATGTTGAATCACTCATCCATGAGTGCCCTGCTTCACTGCAATTCTCTCTCACGGTGTGTATGGCATTGGATATATATTTGCTTCGACACTTGGTTTTATGTAGGATTGCAGGTACCCAAGCCTTGATTCCACCTGCACTGTCAGGATAGGGTGAGCCTCATAAATCCCAATAGGTATGAAGTTGAAAAAAAAGTTGACAAGAAAGTCCTACATCCTATTCTGTCACCCCATTTTTATGTTGACGATGTATCTATTTGTGACCCCATTTCTGTGTTGGTATCGTTTCAATTTGAGTCGTTTATTTTTTACTTGTTTAATTAATGTCGTTACAATGATTGATATGGTTATTAGTTGGTTGCATTATTGATCTTATCCTTGCAAGTGACTTCCAGGGGTAAGTTAATGCCATTAGGGGGAGGATGTAGTGTCCCTCTAGTTCGGTCGTCTTTGGTTTCTGGGTAAGTTTGCTTTTTGAGATACTTAGTAGTTTTGTTAAAATAGTTAATTAAATTGAGAATTATTTTGCTATGGTTAATTTGAGTACCATTAGAAAAGAAACTAAGTATGAGACCACTCCTCATCACCATGTCCACATAAGATGATTGATTATGCGTAAATTTATACCATATTTGGAACATAGTTAGTCACTTATCAGGGTCAAGGATTGTCGAGGTATTGATTATGAATTGGTTTGAACGATCATTATTTGGGTATAGAATGATTGTGTACCCTACCAACGTACCCTATCGTTGCGGATTGATTTTAGGAATCCACGATAATTTACTCATATTCTATGTATTAAGAAATTACGAATTAATATGTTTTAGATGACTAATTATCTTTTAATTGATTCCAATTTGACTTGATAATATAGTTGATTTCTATAGCTAAGAATTGTAATTCTACAATACTAATGCATGTTTTAATTAAAATAATAATAAAATAAAATAAAAATAATAACAACAATACAATTGTTTGATTCTAGAAGTGAATAGATTATATTAAAAGAGAATTTGATTACTTACCTTCTTAATTATTAAATGAGGATTATATTAAATCTATGTGATTATTTGTGCTATTTTAAAATATGTCAACAATAATTGGTGGAGAATAATTTGGGGATAAAAGATTGAATTAAGTAAATTAGAATAAATTAGATACCATATTTAATAAAAGGTTCGATTTAGAGTTTTGGTGATTTTTGGACTATGTGCATATTTGTGTATTTAAAATTAGTGAATGATAGAAATAGAATGTTATTTGGTTTAAGAATTTAAATTGGAAATTTTATTTTATATATATACATCAATTTACTTTATTTCATTTTTAAAAAAACCAATTTTTAAATAAAATAAAACATAAATTTGCAATATATCTTGTTGAACACAATACTATCTATTAACATTATTAAATTTATTAGATACTTACAAACTCAAACCTCCACGTGCCTTGAGGATCCTCTCTCATCTTGCATGAGTTTTCAACATGGAAGAAGCTAGGAAAAATTTGGAAAATTGATTTACACCCGTCATTTTCAATGTGCTTGAAAATTGCAAAAGCTTTTTATTTTTCTTATGGCTCCATTCACGGGAGGAACTCAATAAAAAAGACACCTTGGTTAAATAAAAAGGGTAACAAGGGAAAATCACCATAATTTTTGGGGAATTTTGTGAAAAACTACACATGCCAAATTCCAACAAAAATCTTGAATTCAGATGGTGCTCTGGTAAAAAAGTTAAAAAATATATATATTGTTTTTACAGCCGAGAGAAATTTTGGGGAAGAAGCGGTTGGACAAAGGAAATTAACTCATCTCTGCATCATCCTTCCCAAACAATGATTCCAGGTTGTTAGTTGAATTCTAGTATGTATATCATCTTTGATTAACCAAATTGGTTTGCTTGATGACAATTTCTCTCTCTCAACAATTTATATGGTTTTCGATTATTGCTTTTATTTGGAATTTCAAATCGATTCTTTTTATTTATGGTAGATTAGCTAGCTGTAATTAAGTGCCTCCTATTCCCTTCTTGAGTGCAACCAACTTTACCTTAAGCAACTTGCTTTAAGCTCCTTTATGAGTTAAATTTTACATATACATGTGGGTGTATTTACTTTGGTATTTTCAGTATGTTTATAGTTTATCAGAAAATAATAATAAATAGATTTATTCAGCCGAATAGATTTTTTATAATTTATTCATTTGACTTAATCTATATATATATACGGTGTTAAATTTTACTTACTGCATTTTATTCTTTTGGTAAAAATTTGTTTGTATTATGAGATGAATAATTCTAGATGAGTGATATTTAAAATGGATAGATTTGCAAAAAGGGGAAAATAGACTACTAAAAAAAACACAATTACTTAGTGATTAGGGAAAAACAATCAAATAAAATAAGATTTCATAAAGTTCCTTTTTGAATGGACGTGAGAATTTTTAAACTTCAGTTTATATTTCACTTACAATTATCTTTATGGCTTTTATGGATATTCCCAAATTAAATTAATTAAATCAGATAATTTTCTCCTCTCTGAATCTTGTAAGTGTAGACAAATAAATATAGGTGGCGATTCATTACTTGTGGACCCTTAGCTTTTATTTTAATTTTCCTCTCACATGACAAGCATACCTGTTATTTAAATATAATAATAATAAACTCACTGATTTTTTTAATAAAATTAATGAGGGGAGATACTAGAAGGGCGATTAGCATTTTGGTTAATTAATTTCAAATTCAATATTTATTTGATGTTTCATGTCATAAAGGAGACCCTATTCTTAAATAGTTAATATATTCTAGAATATTCCTTCTAAATTAAACATTCTTAAGAATTAAAAAAAGAGAGGAGATCATGTAACTTCTTAGAAGCGTGGAGCTTAAATTATTATATTATTATTATGAAAATAAGTAGAAAAAATATATATATTTATTAAATTCTAATGGTGATATTTATTTTATATATTTATTTATTTATTAAATGTTAAAGCTTTATAAGCAATATATATTTGAGTAATTCAATTTTATTGTAGCATATGGTAAATAATTAATTTATTTAATTTGAAATATTTTACTAATTCACTTGAGTGATAAAGTAAGATGGGATAATAAACTAAAATAGTAAAATAATTGATTTAGTTAGGTATGTGAAATCTTTTATATTTGGATTATATTGGAAGTCAAATGGATTGTATCAAAATGCGTCATGTTGTGATTAATTAAATGTTTTAATGATGGGTGTTAGTTGTGATTTTTAATTAAATTTATTTATCTATTTATTTTTATTTTTTTATGTAGACTTATTCATTTTAGCAGTGAGATTAAACTTATATAATTATATATGTTATTTCTTTTACTATCTTTTAACTGCAGAATAGTTAAGTTATATTTTATTATATATATATGGGTTAGTAAATATTTTTAAATTAGGAAAGTATTTTAAATAATGAGAATCAACCATTTCAATGCAAACTATGTTATGATTAGTCAGTGTGGTAGAGTCCAATTTAGTCAGTGTATTTTTATTTATGATAAATGGAATTTATTAATATTAAATTGTTTTATTATGGAATTTCATTTAGGTTTAAGTAATTTGTTTGTAATATGATAGGTAATAAGACTTTGCAATTTCCTAAGTATGTCATTAGTAAATTTGTAGACTGGTTAATTTTAAATTTTACATATAAATCTCAGTCTTTGTTTAATTCCTTGATAACAGGTAGTTTTCTATTGAAATTTATGTGGATTTGATTTGATTAAATATATGAATATCTTTGTATATTTATATTTGGAGGTGTATATATATATATATATATATATATATATATATATATATATATATATATATATATATATATTAATTACATAGGTTTATTGGATAATTAGATTTGGATAGGTTTTAGTTATTTATCTTTAATATCTTAAATGATATGACCTTGAATATGTAATTAAAATTTTGATTGATCATATTTTCCTCTTGTTTTATTTTGCTATTGAGGTAATGTTGAGAACCCGTAATGCTTAAGTTACTTTCTTTTGATAGTCATAGGTATTAAGAATGGTGAATATTTGAACCTAGGATAGCAATCTTTGTGATAGGATTATAACATGGGTTTCTTTTAGAAAAGTTATATAAATTTCTTACATGATAAGTTAGATTGACAATAGATAAATACTTTATATCAAAGCTATGATATTTGGATCCTATATTTATTTTCTCTAAACTCCTAGTGGGCTATTTATTGGTATTATGTTATGTGTATCCACTATGATTGATTAAGTTAACAACTTGTATTTATTTAAATTTTGTATAAGTGACAATATTATGATATTTATTTATATCGTTATTAGTTCTAGTGATTGTAAATGGAAGGTTATGTTTATACTAGTTTTACGATCTTACCCGTCTCTTCTTATGTGGTTTCCTATTAATGGATGATTTGTAAAATGAAAATGATGTTAGAATTTTGGAATATATGTGTTATGGTATGTTTAATTACTCTTTTAATTAAAATTGAGAAGGTTTAGCAAAACAGTTGATTAGTAGATTTTCCTCGAGAACCAATTAGTTCAGATCTTATTATTTTAGTACTAATCAAGGTTGAAATTTGATGTTAGGGTTCCATAGTGGTAAGATTGATTGAGGTGTTGGTTTATTTGATGTTATAGTTATTTTTAAATATGATTGGTTATAGCATGTTAGCTTGTTAAGGTATCAAGTGTAGAGAAAATTGAAATCTCCCCTGGGTGCCATACTGGCTAGTTTACTATTGGTACGAGTGGTTGTTGTTGAATTAACTTGATAATGATATATGGATTTAGTTTGAAGGTCTCGTCATGATATTGTCTCTTTTATTCCTCACTTGTCATTTTACGATTGTGGAATTTATATAGTCTTTTGATGGGTTCCTTGATGAGAGTCTTTTGTATTGTGTTAATTCTAATTGAGGAACTTTATGCAATGATCTTCTTGTAGTTGTATTTCACGATGGTTGGGAACTCGAAGTGTTTGAATTACTTTCAGTGGAAGTTTGTTGTTTTTCGAAGATTAAGGCTTCCAGAGGCAATGGAGAAACTTGGCTTATGTTGATTCTTCCATGATTGTACCTTTGTGATTCCTTGATCCTATTTCTAATTTTGAGTTCTTTTGGGTGGTACCTCCCTTGTTCTTGTTTCAATGATCTATGGAATGGGTTTGTGATATGGTTCTTACTTCGCATGTTGTGTGATATGTACTTCTTGATTCTTTATGAGATGAGGTACACCCCTTGTGCATTTTGGTTTGGTACCTATAGGGAGTGGCTCTTCATGGGGGTTTGATGCACAAAGGGTTGTTAGGGTAACCCATGGAAGAGTTTCCTAAACACGTGATAATATAATTAATGAACTAGTAGGTTTGGGTAGATAAACACTAAACAAGATTAATTATGAGTCTCACCCATACCGTTAGTGCTTTCATAGGCTAAGGATGGGATGAGAAGACCTGGTTTGTAAGATCATTACCTTGTCCTCATGAAAGGTAAGTGGTCCCGCATGAGTCACCCTATGGAGCGGTTGCCTTGAGATAGGCAACCTAGATAACCATAGATGGAGGTGGTACCTTGTGATAGGTTACTTGGCTAATCCATGTAAGGCCATGTGATGACACTCTCCTATAGTACCCATTTATTTTCCCTTGTTTGGTTGCCTCGGGGAGTGTTGTTTGAATTGTTGATGTTGTTGAGGCAATTGGTTCTTGGTGTTTATTGTTGAAGCCTCCAAGTTCTATATTTTAGTGTTGCACACATGCCTCACGGCAACTTGATTGATGTTAATGAAAGGTTCCCTTGATATTTATTGTTGGTTGATATTGTGATTTCATTCGAAATCTTTGGATCCTATTGTTGTTGGCACCTCTTATGGTTATTTAGTGTTGATATATAATATTGGCATTTGGTTTTGTTGGACTTTCCATTAGTTTTTCATAGTTATGTGTTGATGATGTGAGATGTAGTTTTTTGTTTGTTGTTGCTCTTGTCGTGGAGTCTCGTTTGCCATTATTCACCTGACCAATTTGGGTGTGGGTCTTTCTTGTCATCTCCTAGCACGAGAGGTGGGTCTTCAGACCCACATGGTCGGGTGGAATGTGCTATGTATCCTAGGGGTTTCCTAGGTCATGTTCATGATGCAGAAATAGATGTAGAGTTCCCAGATCTTTCACTTGGTGGAAGACTAATCTATGCTTTGTACCTTATTCTTCATTAATGTATTATTATTGTACTCGATGTACATTTCCCATTGATATAAGGGAAGTACTATGTGATATATTTTTTGTAACAATGATGTGTTGTATCTGTGGAAATATGCTCCACAGCTGTAATATTGAACTATGAATTGAATTGTTAGAAGTGATGTATCATTTCCTTTCTTCTAATCATTAATGGTTGTATGTCATCATTATATAATCTTGGTTCTTAGTCGCTTTCATTTTGATAAAAGTTAGGTTTCATAATGATTGTTTTGTGTACCCCAGAGGATGTAGATGAGATTGTAAATGCATAATTGCTTTTCATGTAATGTTTGTACATAATCATTATATGTTATGTTTCACTTTCAAAAAAAAAAATTGCGGTAATTTGTTAGTTGTAGTTGTCCTATGGGGGTTTGCATGGCGAGGCATTTCAAATATAGCACGTTTAATTCAATTCATTTCCTTATAAACACATGTTGAAGAGGGACCGCATGCAAGTCCTCTCTTTTCGTCGCCTTCTAATCTCCCAAGCTCAAGTGAGAGTTGTACAAACAAGTTTTTTGGGGTTGCTTTACTGTGAGGCCTACCCCTATGATACACTTCATATTTAGACTATTTTTGAGTTGTGGTTATTGATTTTGCTTAGAGATACTTTTGATGACATGATACTTAGACATTTGAGTTCTTATGATGATTTGACTATGGTATTTAGACATTTGAGTTCTTATGATGATTTGATTATGATGCTACATGCTTAGTTAGATGACTATTATGGTTGACCTAAATTATGCTAGTTACTGCGGTTGCTCAATTTGAATTTTGAAATGATGAACAAATGAAATATGTGTTGTGAATAAACCATGTTATAATTTGATGAAATTGAAAATTAAGGGAAAAATATCTGAATATGATAGGTGATTAGTGATTTTTCCAGTTATGATATGAGATATATATGCTATATGAAATTGTGAAACTTGTGTTTATGAAATGGTGTTTCAATTGTTTTGATATATGAATTATTTGGATGGAAACTTGTGTATATGAAGTGGTGATTCGATTGTTTTGATACATGATTTATTATATGGATTAACGTGTGCATCGAGTGTGCAGGTACATTTTCCATGGCCAATGGAAATTGGAGGTAACCTTGGGAACCCTGAGTGAGTTTACCAGTGAAGCCGAGCTATAGTCCATATGAAGGGACTATAGTTCCATTTTGTAATGTATTTTTCTTTGTGATGTATTTGTGCATGTTTGTAAATTGGTTTTAATTCCCATGTCAATCCATTAAGTGGTGAGTTGTCCACCCAAGTGGACAAACTCGGATTTGGTCTTTAGGGCACTTTTTGAGGGTTGAAAAGTTGAGTTTTTTTAAGTGTTTTTATTGATTTAAGGTCCCTAGGTCAAGTACCTATGGGTTAGGTACCTTTTCAGCCTATAATGTTGAGTTAGTTTCATGATTGGGCACCCTTTTTGAGGCCTTTAAAATTTTTTACGAAAATAAGGTTTTGAGAAGTGGGATGGAGACTAGTCCCTTTCCACTCCCACTTCTCTATGATGTCTTGGAAGTCCCCCAAGTTCTCACACATGTGAGAGCACACATGGGTGAATGTGTTTGGGAGGGTGAATGGGTGAGTGACAAGTGTCACTTCTCCATTCAAAGGAAATTCAAACTTGAGATTCTATAAGAAAAACTAAGAACAAGGGTTTTGGACTTGAAATTTTGGGGGTATCTTGGATTTCGCTTGGAGAGGTTGGAAAGCAAGCTTGGAGGAGGTGGAGTTGTGCTCATCCTCATCACTTGCTTCCAAAGCTTGGATTAAGGTAGGATTGACAAACCCTTTTGCTTCTTATGTTGTTAAATTTGTATACACTATGTACATGTGAGTGTGTATTTGAAAATTCTTTCTCTTAAATGTTGTTTTTCTTTTGTTTTCTTTGTTTTGTATGAGTGTTGGAAAAAAGGGTTGTAATGGGATAAGCTCACCCAAATTTGGGAAGAGCATCCCAAGTTTGGGGAAGGTTGGAGTAGGAACCTCCATGGGGGCTAGTCATTCCTCCTTTAAAAGGAGAGGTTAATAAAAAGGGCATGAGTACCCATATGTTTTTGTGAAATGGGAAAGATGGTTGGGGTGGATAAGGAAATGAGAAGGAAGGGTTGTAATGAAGAGGTGGAAAGGTTTGGTGAATGTTATTCATGATGTTTACTTTTGAGTCCCCAAAATGGAGTGCGTAGTCCACTTCCATTCCCCATTCTGGGTTCGTAATGAACCCTTTGTTATGTGAAAATACCTTTGGGTGGGTGTGTATAAATTTATGTGTGTATTTTGTGTGTTTTAAAATATTTGGCTTGTATGATTGTACCTGGTTCCCAAGGTGCCTCCTAGCTCGGGGGCGGTTGGTTTTCCAACCAAAGGTTGGGAGGTGAGCTCCCCATTGGTCCATAGAAGAAGTTTTGTGCCTTGTTTAGTTTTGTAGGTTTGAAGAGTTATAGATTTGAAAGTGCATGTGTTACTTGGAGAATGGATTTTATTGTTGTTATTTCAAGTGGAAACCACCTATTGGGTTTTTGTTGTTGTAAATAGGAAAATGGATTTTTTTGTCACTATGATGTTGTAAATAAACAAATGAAGAATTTTATAATTGTGTTACTGCTAACTAGTAAATAGAAATGTTGTAACTACATGTTATAAGTGAAAGGACTAATTGCTCATTCTATATGAAACTATGTGACAAAGTTTACAAAAGAACCTATGAAATATGGGATAATGTTTATGTTATTACCCAGAAAACTTAAGTCTCTGTTTTGTTTTCTTGTTCTATGAAAAGGTAAATGGATGGGTATTTTTACTTGCCTCTATTTTCAACTGTCAATCAAATGGTAAACTGCTATGTTTAAAAAAAAAAGGGGGGAAGGATTCTATAAAAGAGAAACAGAGAGGAAAACAATCATTTAATCTTCTGTTCCTTCCATGCATATGTCAACTGTGCCAAGTTACTTTCCATCAAATAGCAAACGAATATTATGTGCTTATAAAAAAAAAAGTGGCCATGTTCCATGTAGAGCATCATATATATAGTTTATGTTGTATGAAATCAAATAAATGGAAAGGGGTAACTATAGATTTGTATATTCTTGAAGACTTTAAAAATAGGTATATTATGCTGTTGTGAAATGACATCTAGTTGTCTCTCTATTTTTGCAACAAAATGTGAATGAAGATTTTACTGGTGATAATGACCAAACTACCATACGATTTGTTTAGAGCAAAGTTAGGATATTGTATTCTATTGCAAGTAGTTAAAAAAAAGAGAAAAGAGAAAAGAGAAAAGAAAAGGAGAGAACATCAATATAATGCTTTCTTAAGATATTATCCCTTATTTTTATAAAGATTGATAACTCTATTCATCTGTAACTTAGTATGTGCGTTTGAATAAAGTGTTTGGACCTTACTGTGAAAGTAGACAAGCTTTTAATAATATATATATATATTGTATCACTTTATTTGTTTTATCAACATATAGCTCAAATGTACAATTACAATCATCTGAAGAATGCATATTTCATATGGTTGAAATTGAATTTTTTTTTAACTGGGTACTTCCCTGAATGTCTATGAATACCCTTTAATGAGAAAACAAGATAATAAATCTGTGTAATGTTTAACTAAACTTAGGCATTGATCCATGGGAAAATAAATTCAGAAATTACTTGATTTCGTTTGAAAAAAAATAAATAAAATAAAATAAAATTTGCACAATAGATTTTGAGGGAACTTTTCTCCCCTCAGATTATGGCCTGCAGGGAGAAGAGTCTCCCTCAGTGACTGCAAGCTAGACGGCAGGCTATGGTGGGTGTTGTGTCCTCACAGAGATCGTAGGTCAACCCTTTGTGGTAGCACCCTTGACCAACAAGATGCATATGAAAGAATTAGCCTTGGAAGTTTCAACCTACAACATATTGCCCATACAGTGAGCAACAAAAATAGATCCAGTATCCAGTCCTTGTGCACTACTTGAATAACGCATGTAGTACTCTCTTTCCCGTGGACCCCCTCTCAACTGGTTCAGCTTTAGACTCAACCCCCTGCAAACAAGAGAGACAGAAGCAATGAGGAAAAATAAATAAATAAAATGGGTTTTTATTATAAATCAAAACATGTAGCTAAATCTGCGTTTAAATCAAGTTACCTTATTTGCAAGGGCGGGTGCAATGGTGAGGAGAAACAAAAGTGGAGACAGTGGGACGAGGAGCCTCTTTTGCCAGGGTGTTCAGAGGAACCTCTCTTGCCATGGCGCGTCAAATAGCGGTGCCCTTACTGCTCGTGAAAAATAAAAGAAAAAAAGAAAGAAACTGAAAATTTACTCCTAAATAGCAATGGTAAATAGGGAATAGACATGCCCGTCTGTGAACTTTAGGATTTGGGAAGACTTCAAAATGGACGTGAAATAAAATTCTATTTTGGCTCTTTAAGTTGCCGCCTTCTCTTCCCATTGACTGCCCTAATTCTAATGCCATTTAAAGACTTAGGAATAATTGAATGGTTACTGAGGTGTTTATGGATTTTACATTCCAAAAGAAGATTAGTATTAAGATAGTAATCAAAAGTAAAATAGAAATTAGTCTTTCCACGGGGATCTACGAAATAAAAGTAATTCATCACTTTTAAATCGCTGGCAGCACAAAACCTAAATATTAACCTTATACGTTTGCATCCCTTAATTTAATGCGTGGTCACAGAAAATACGGCGATGGCAATGATGTTTTAACACTTTAATACGCTATCGTACTTTTCTTGTATAAAAAAAAAAAAATAGAACCAAAGTTCCCACGTATGAGTATTAGAGTGTAAGGTGGGAGGCCTAGTATTAAATGAATATAGGGCTCATCAAAACACACCATGTGTACATGGTAATTTAAAAAGATTCTTCCCTCACAAGCTTTAAATCTCTTTATTTAAAAGGGAGGAGGAATATACCCCAACATTTTAGATAAAAGTCACAATATATTAAAATAAGAATATGTAAATAAAGTAAGGTTTAAGTAATTATTTGGAACTTATCTCATTCTTAGTAAATTAATTAATTAATTAGAAAAAAATAATATCCTCTCCACTTTAGTTTTCCCTTTAAAGTAAAATATAAATATAGGATATAATTTATCCCATTTTAAAAGGAGGGGAGGCTACTTTTAGTTGTTATTCTTTTTAACCATTTAAGTGAATATATATATATATATATATATATATATATATATATATATATATATATATATATATATATATATATATATATATATATATCAAATAAAGTAATATATGATTAATGGTATTAAGGAAATTAATATTATGTAAATGTAAAGGGATTAATATGTCTTTACTTGTATTCTTCAATTTTATAGCTTATATATATATATATTAAATTAATAATAAATAATGATAATATTAATAAACTAATTAAAATAGAAATTCAATAAATAACTTGTTAATTATAAATAGTCCATTCATTCTCACATTTGAATTTTGAGGTGGAATGATCAGTGTGGATCTCAACAATGTTGTCAAGATGGTTATGGGTAGGGCTTACAACTAAAATAATGTGTCATCAAATAATCATTGTTTTTATCCAATAATTCACTCATCCCTAAATGTTGGACCCTGATCTTTCTCATCATCGTTTGAGGGTATGTGTGATGGTCTCCACACATACCCACTTATCTAAGTACCCAACCCTCGCCTCGGGTGCTGAGTGATGAATCTCGTTGCAGGGGCAATGCCATCCGATGCATGTAATACATTATCATATTGTGTATTGTTAGTATAACGATAGAAAATTTACAAATATGTGTAAAAAAAAAAAATTAGTTATTGTTTCATTTTGGAGTAAATTTTGGGCATTACATTTACAATGTTATAATATGCAATTTTATGACTTTTGTTATAAGTCATATTAAATGTTTGTTTGAAGGAATGAATACTAATTCACATATATATCTTAAATTTAATCTATATAAGTTATGTTAAGATATATCGAGGCGTTTATTTTTTCAATTTAATATATCTATATTAAGGTTGAGTGATGAAAAATTAAATATCAAGATCTACATTATTCATGGTCACTTCATGTTAGATTGCAGATTTACATTCCAAGACATTATTCAAGGTATCATTGTTCATGTTGCATTGTTTCGTCATACGGTTTAATTACCTAATTAGGGTTTGACCAAGACAAACCCTTATTCCTAATAATCAACAAGTTTTTCTCTCTCTACATGTATGATTGCAGATCTAAGTGTCTTGGAGCTTGAAGGATACTTGAAGACTAAGTTTCAATATTGAAGAAGGTTTTCTAAGTTTTCCCCTTATTTACAAGATCATGAAAAGTCTTCTACTGGCTAGAATTCAAGGTTTTAGATTTGGAGGTTTAGCAGGAAGAAAGCTACATGAAATCACCAAAGAATAGCAAAAATTTTGCCGAACCCTAATACTGGGACTAAATCTCCACTTGTAGTGTATGAGTCCTAGTACTCCCATTTTTCATATTTTACGAGATTCGGATCAGTCCTTAACATATTCTAATTTTGGCACAAAAACCCTAGTCTAGGACTAAATCGCTTAGACTGGCGTATGAGTCCTAGTGGGAAATAAAGAACAAGATTTAAGGGTTTTGAAGCTTATTTTGATCTCATATTATATGTCATATAGTTAGGTTTTGCATGTTACATTCCCTTCTTGTCTTTCCAAGCTCTAGCTTGGTGATGAACCCCTCTTTAGTCTTTAATCACACCCTAGGACATCCCTATTTCATATCTCTTTCCCCTTTACATTGTTGGATTGATATTTCTAGGGTTTCCTTGAATGAATCTTGAAGAAAATTGGTCTAGGTCCCTAAACACCTAGTTTTTGTTCTAGCTCCCAAAACGTGGAACACCTATTTTATTCATTTCACCTATAAGTACATACTCTAGCCTTATCATTCCATATAGTAGCATCTTATTTTTGAAGGGTATCTTTATTAAAAAAAAATCTAATTTTATAGAAAGTGTAGACATGTAAAATTGACCTAACACCTATCACACACTTTAAATGACATTTTCACATCATCGGTATCATCACCATCAAACATCATTACATTTCACATTAATTGCATTTAAAACCCTAATTTCCCATATTAATTGAATAATACAACATTATTTAGTTAATTCACTCTTTCATCATTTTTGACTAATTAAATAAATTACATTTATTTAATAAAGTCCTAAAACCCTATTTCTAGATTTTTAATTGAATATAACAACGTTATTTAATTAATTCACAATATTGTCATTTCAACTAATTAAATAAATTACATTTATTTAATAAAGTCCTAATCTCACTTTATTTCATCCTGATTAGTTACATAATACATGTAGACACCTAAATTTGGACACTTACATTAATCCAAATTTATCCCTTTTCTTCTAAATATCCTTTTACTGGCATCAATTAAGTAATGTTACTATTATTTAATCAATACCCTTAATTCTTATAAATCCCTAAGGTATTTGGTTAATAATTAAATACCTTACCCTTTTATCCCCCTTTCCTCAAAAGAATTGAATAAATAATACATTTATTTAAATCCTCACATGTCACATCCTTCATCACTTTTCTTAATCCTAATCCACCTCCTAATTCCATCATTAGGGATGTGCACATGTCTAATCCCTGATTAGGATGTGTCACATCCTCCAACTTTTGCAAGTTAACTCCTAATCTTCATTAGCCACTAACTATCTTCTAATCATTGATTAGCTAGTCCAATCAACATCTTATTCAACTCTCTCATCTCTCAAGGAATATTAAATTCCTTTTATTATCCCCATGTCCTTCCAAATGGAATTTTAAATTCTATTTTATCCCTCCAAGACTCTCCTCTTCCCCATGCAAGTTGTTAGGAGTTCTAGAACTCCTCACTTGTCACATCAGTCACATGAGGACAATAACCTTCTATTATAAGAACCTTGTCTTATTCAAGGTACTTTTCAGCTTCCTTTTTGGGAACCATATCTTATCCTTAAGATATCCCCAATCATATGAATTTAAAATTCACTTTTATTCCTCCAAAGCTCTCCTCTTCCCCATGTGAATCATTGAGATGTCACCATCACTCTCATCCCAAGGTACTTGCAAGTACCTACATATCATATGTCCTCTTGACACTTCATCCTCCACATGGCAAGATGTGAGGGCTTGTGAGTCCTCAACTCACCAGAACCCTTCATCTTGCCCATGTTGGCAACATCTCAACCATTCAATCCTCTAGAGAATCCTCCCCTAAATATAGAGGATTTCTCTTTCATTCTCTAATTATTATGCATTCAACTAACAATCACATTTCAAGTTCTCCAACTTCATATCACAAGCAACTTCAATCACTTGCATCCATCCTCCATTGTTGAAGCTTCAAGCTTTCATTGTATCCATTTTGTTCACTTTCTCATGTACCCACATCTCTCATTTGAATCTTCATTTCATCATGATCATTTTGCATCTACTTTTAACACTTTTTCCATCAAGGAGCATACAATATCAACCATCAAAGGGCCAACCAAAGATCAACTTGGAAAAAGGTAAAATCTACATTTCTTTATCTTTTATTTTGTTTAAGTTTAATGTAGCCCTATCTTGAGGTGTTAAGTGTTGTTTCCTTATTTTTGCATTATTTTTTGCATCATTTAGGATAGGTTAACAGCTCTTATCAGATTTCTGGAATGCCCGATGGGACCCACAAATAGGTCCCTTTATTTTATGTTTTTTGTTATTTGACGTTTTGTAGGTTCAGGTTGCAAAGAGGCGACTCCACCCAAGATAGAGGTGACCCCTCCCACAATTGGGTGAACTTACCCTACAAAGGGGTGAACCTACCCCAACTTGGGTGAACCTACCCGCAACAGGGGCGACCCTACCCAACAAAGTCACCCATCTGAGCACCAGACAACATCTAACTCTAGTTTTCCAATTAGGAAAACCTACCCCAATTGAGGGGTGAACCTTCCTTATAGAGGGGTGAACTTTCCCCATAGAGGAGAAAACCTACCCTATAGAGGGGCAAACCTACCCCAGACAGGGGCGAACCTTCCTAGACAAAGGTTTTTGCAAGGTAAAACAATGATCTGAACGCCATTTTTATTATATGTTTCTTGTCAATTTTAGATACTAATCCCCTAACATCATCTGTTGGTGAGTGTTTCCATTTTTTTCCTAACATTTATGTAGATATTTCATGCTTTTCGAATAACAAAGATCAAACTTCTAACACTTTTCTTGTAGAATGATCATTTTAGCATTGTTAGTTTAGTTCATTTATTGATTTTCCTTATTAATCTAGGAACATAGTTTAATTAGGGGGAGTCAACTTCTTATTTTCCATGTTTGCAAGTCTTTTGTGTCACCCAAGGGGGCACTATCTCGTTCACGCTTTCCCCTTGCACTTCATATGAGCTTGGGGAGTAGCCAAAAATTGTTAGTGTTCTCTTTTAACGGGACCTACTTAGGGATTTCATCACCCTAAGGGATGATCCCAACCATGTGTACCGGCGAAGTGTAAAAGGGGGAGAGCCAAAGTTGTACCCCAATCCAGTTATATCATGCCTGGCAGAGCATCAAAGCTAGGGTGATACCTAGATAGACGTGAAGAGTTGTTCTGAACCTTTAGTATCTTGCTAGGGTTCTTGAGTCACACTTGTAGATGGGTTGGTGTTCACGGTTGTGCCTTATGTACCAAGCATATATCAAGGAATCCCTGGTTGCCTTGTTCATCCTAGTTAGAGGACTGTGTTGGCCATACCCTCTTACTAATCTTAGGCTTGTGTTGTTTGTATTGTCTTCTTTGTGTAAAACCAATGTGTTTTTGTTTGGTTAGGTCATCCTTGTCATTTTCTTGTTGTTTGTTACATTTTTGGTCCTTTTTCATAGTTTTTTTCATCCAAAGTAAGTCCAAGTCAGCTAACAGAGGTGAACCTACCCTGAACAGGGATGAACCTTCCCTTTGTCTTGGTCATTTCCTAATCATTTTCTATCAAAATTACCTATCTATTCACTCAATAGGTGACCCTGACTATAAATTGGGTGAAATTTTCCTTAAGTTGGGAAAACCTTCCCCCAGCTTAGGAAAACCAGCCCCTCAAACAACAGTTTTCACCTTCCGTTCAGTCATTATGAACACTTGTTTCCCTTTATGAACACCTGTTTCCTCATTCTGACCATCCATCTCCTTGTTTTGAGCATCTATCTCCTCATTCTAAGCATCCATTCCCTATCTCAAGCATTCATCTCCTTGATCCGAGCATTTGTCTCCTTGTTCTAAGTACTTATTTACCTAATTTGAGCATTCATTTCCCACCTATCCTTTTCTAAATAGGGAGCATTGACTGGCAGTTGGGCGAACCTACCCCATACTTGGGTGAACTTGCCTTAACTTGGGCGAACCTGCCCTAACTTGGGTGAACCTACCCTCCAAACAACCATTTTCACCTTCCGCTCAATCGTTCCAAGCATCCTCTCACTTGTTACAACAATTTGTTTCCTTATTCTGAACGTCCATCTCCATGTTCTGAGCCTCCTTTCATCCATTACAAGTGTCTGTCTCCTCATTTTGAGAGTTTTCCTCCCCTTCAAAGCAACCATTTCCTCATTCTGAGAGTTTGATTCCTAGTTCCAAGCAATCATTTACTCATTCTGAGTAGTCGTTCATCTATTTTGAGCAATCATTTACTCATTTCAAGTAGTCATTTATCCATTATGAGTGATCGTTTACTCATTTTGAGTAGTCATTCATCCATTCCGATCATTCGTTCACTTGTTCTGAGTAAACGTTCATCCATTCTGAGCCTCCATCTCCTCATTACGAGTCATTCATTCATTCCAAGCAATTATTTACTCATTCTGAGTAATCGTTCATCCATTCCAATCATCTATTTACTCATTTTGAGCATCCCTTCATCTATTCTGAGTATCTATCTCCTAATTCTGAGAGTTAGTCTCCCTTTCTAAGCATTCATTCCCCCGTTTCAAGCATTCGTTTCCTTGTTCTGAGTATCCATTCATCCATTCTAAACATTTGTCTCCTTGTCCTGAGAATCCATCTCCCCTTCCAAGCAATTGTTTACTCATTCCAAGCATCTATTCATCCATTCCAAGCATTCTTCTCCTCATTTTGAGAGCCCATCTCCCCATTCCAAGAATCTATCTACCCATTCTGAGAGTCTTTCTACCTCTTTCTAGAGTACTTTCCATTATTCCAGGGTTTAGAAAGTAGATAGGAAAACTTGACCTTCAATAGGTGAACCTGACCTTCAATGGGTAAACCTGACCTTCAATAGGTGAACCTAACCTTCAATAGGTGAACCTGACCTTCAATGGGTGAACCTAACCTTGAATAGGTGAACCTAACCTTCAATGGGTGAACCTAACCTTTAATGGGAAAACTTGACCTTCAATAGGAAAACCTGACCTTCAATGGGAAAACCTAACCTTCAATAGGCGAACCTGACCTTCAAGAGGAAAACCTGACCTTCAATAGGTGAACCTAACCTTCAATGGGAAAACCTGACCTTCAATAGGGGAACCTAACCTTCAATGGGTGAACATGACATGAGAGAAAACCTAGCATTTTATCGTGGCTGAGTAGATTTGGGGATGATGAGGGTTTCTTTATAGGCACCATCGACTTATACTTTATTACACACATGCCAAATATTTAGACACACTTAGCGATGATGACCATGCTAGTGGGGTAGTGGCATTTTGAGACCTCATCATTTCATCTTCCTATTGGTGAGGTGACTGTGACCCTTGAGGATGTTTGGTGCATCCTTCGAGTACCTATTCATAGTGCTAGAGTTATTTACAACATGGACCTTGGTATGGATGTCATGTTTTAAGTGCTATGAACCTGGTCTCTAGAAGCAAAGAGCTACTAGATCAACTTGCATTGCCATTGTGGACAAGTCGATGACTTGACATTGGTGATTGTAGGACTAATCATGGGAGTCTTGGTTCCTAATAGACACGGTTGAGGATTCAACATTGGTAGGTGTGTAGTTCTAGAGGGTATGACTGAGGAAATGTGCACATATGCCTAGGATCTAGTTATTGTAGCTTCTCTTTACCATGATATGTACCAAGTGGTTTACATGCAAGGACATAGCCTATCTGCCAGTCTTATTTTACTACACATCTAGTCTTGGGAGCACATTGAGAGATATTGACGAAGAGGAGCTAGTTGTTTACAAGTACCAAGCCATGACTACACTCAACCACATAGGAGAAAAAAGTATAGCATATTGGAGGAGGGTTATAGATGACATGACAATATTCAGGTGGAGACCTTGGCTCTAGGTGCATCCATGGGTTGATGATAGCGAGCAACTATTTTATGTGTGACAAACATGATCGATCATGGGTCACCGATATCAAATTATTGAGAGGTATCTTCTAGCCCAAGTTACCAAATAGTTTGATGATCAGCAGGATGCCCTACCACCAAATTATAGGGCTATATACATGCATATTGCTAGAGAAGTAGCCTGGGGAGAGCAGGTGGATCCACAGGAAGCCACTGATGATTTTAGATAGCTCGTTCCATTACCATGGGTTTATGTAGGAGGATCTGATGATCTCAAGACGATGTTAGGTTATGATGTGTGGTTTGCTCAGCATTCTCTTGTTAGATTGACTAGCCCTTGAAGAGGTGATGATGTAGGTAGAGGTAGAGGTAGAGGCAAAGGAAGAGGAAAGATTGGATAGATATCTCAACAACTTCCTCAATGGCCACCGCTCATTCCACAGTATTTCATGTTTATACTTATGTTGATGTATGTATGGATGCATATGATGCGATGATTATATGATGATGCCTCTATTATGCATATGATGTGATGTGTATGATTTATGATTACGATACAATATGAATGTATGCAAATACAATGGATGGTTTATTTTTAAGTATCTTTTTTCCTCTAACATGCAATGATGATGTAGGATGTATATGCCACGAGATGTAGTTATTTTTGTATTTTTAAGTTACATGCAATGATTATGCAAGATGTATGTATGTTGATGGTTTGTGGATGTAGGATGGATGCATTTATATGATTTTTTTCTTGACTATCATGATACCAAGTTCGAAATGTTAGCATGGACAGAAGATAGAAGAATAAGATGGATGTTTATTAACCATTGCTTTTGTGATTGATTCAAAGGTTCAACAAGCCTATGATTATTTGAGGCGTCATAAGATATGTGATGAGTTAGAGTAGATGATATTACTTTTCTTCTTAGATTATGATAAATTCATCATATCATTCCTTATTTATGATATAGAAAATAGACACGATGCCTCAAGCTATTAAAAACCAAGATGTCATTGTATCTAATGTGATGGACTTTGACTCTACAAACAAATAGGAGTATCCTTATGTAGACACTAAAAATTGTCCTAGGCTTGTGATTTCTAAATTCTCCATCATTTCCCCTTTTGTCTTTGATAATTAAATAATTTTAATTATTTAATTATTTTCTCAAGTTATAATTCTTCTATTAATTAATTAATTTTAATTATTTAATTAATTCATTTTTATCTTTATTCCTCCTTGAAATATTTTTAAAAATCAAGCATGAAAGAAATAAACTAGCACTTGCACCCCAATGAGGTGCAATACTTATGCCAATAGGCTGAGCCCACATTATTTACAATTGTGAAAGGTAGTGGACAATGTGAAGAAAGCAGTGATCTATCTCACCTATCCCTCTCTACCTCTCCCTTCCTCCTTCCCTCCCTCCTTCTCTCTCCCTCTTGCTCTCTCCTTCCCTCTCTATTTCTCTCTATATCACACATCCCTCTCTACCTATACCTCCCTCCATCCCACCTATTTCTCTCTCACTCTCTCCTTCCCTCTCTACTTCTCTCCCTCTCTCACTTATTCCTCTCTACCTCTCTCTCCTTTCCCCTCTAATTCTCTATATCTCCCCTATCCCTCTCTACCTCTCATTCCCTCCCTCTCTCTCTCTCTCACTCTCTCTAGCCTCTCTTTCCTTCTCTACTTCTTTCTATCCCACACCTCTTTCCCTCCCTATCTCTATCTCAATTATCCCTCTCTACCTCCCTTTGTCCCTTTATCATCCTCTCTCTCTATTTCTCTATCCTTCCCTCTCGACTTATTTTCCCTACTCTCTCTCTCTCTTTCTCTATCCTTCCCTATCTACTTCTTTTCCCTCCTCTCTCTCTCTCTCTATCTCACCTATCCCTCTCTACTTCTTTACCCTCCTCTCTCTCTTTCTCTATCTCACCTATCCCTCTCTACCTCTCCCTCTGTCCCTCCACCCTTATCTCTCCCTCTTGCTCTCTCCTTCTCTATTTCTCTCTATATCACATATCTCTCTCTACCTATCCCTCCCTCCATCCCACCTATTTCTCTCTCTCTCTCTCTCTCTCTCTCTCTCTCTCTCTCTCTCTCTCTCTCTCTCTCTCTCTCTCTCTCTCTCTCTCTCTCTCTCTCTCCCACTCTCTGCTTCTCTCCCTCTCTCCTTGTCCTCCTCTCTCTCCTCCCCCCTCCTAATTCTCTATATCTCCCTATCCTCTTTGCCTATCCTCCCCCTCCCTCCCTCTCACTTATTCCTCTCTACCTCTCCTCCCCCTCCTAATTCTCTATATCTCCCCTATCCCTCTCTACCTCTCCCTCCCCCCCGCCCTCCCTCTCTCTCTCACTCTCTCTGGCTCCCTGTTTCCTTCTCTACTTCTTTCTATTCCACCTTTGTCTCCCTCCCTATCTCTATCTCACTTATCCCTCTCTACCTCCCTCCATTCCTTTACCCTCCTCTCTCTCTCTCTCTCTCTTTCTCTATCCTTCCCTCTCTACTTCTTTATCCTCATCTCCAATTCATTCCAAAAATAACATTTTCTATACAACTTTAGTTTTTCATTTTTCTATTTGTTTATTGTTTGGATTTTATGAATTGTATACTATAATAATAATTGATAATGTCACTACCCACTTCTTTCTAACACTTAAACTTTGAATAATCAACATAATTTCATTAAAGGATATTAATTAATTATCTACTTTTGACCTACCAGTATAATTAAGAATAAACATCCACAGATACAAACACCTTTGTTGGTAGCATTGATATTTTCTTTACATTTTTTGTCAAAGAAAATTACTAGCCAAACCACGTGGCATGATACAAACCACATCGTACTCACCAAAGGCTTTGACAGGTGTTACTATATGTGTCAAAGTAATAAGGAGCAAAACAAATATGCATAAGAGTGAATTCTTTTATTTGATGCTAAGCTTAGTTAAGAGAAATAATTCAGAAGAGGAAATCTGTGAAGATGGTTCATTTGGGATGGCAGGCGAAAATGTCAATTTTGGTTTTCATGACAGTTGCAATTTTGCTTGTGATGTCTAAAGAGGAGGTGGTGAGGAATCCTGTTGAGCCAATTGTG
The DNA here is from genome assembly GCA_007258455.2 of Sequoia sempervirens. Lineage (NCBI taxonomy): Eukaryota > Viridiplantae > Streptophyta > Pinopsida > Cupressales > Cupressaceae > Sequoia > Sequoia sempervirens. The sequence continues at coordinate 101,328 of VDFB02391294.1, forward strand.
GAAAATAAAGAGGCAAAGGGGAAATAGCTGATGGAGTGCATCAAGGGCATGGTTGGATTCACTTGGGATAATCTCAAATCATTCACCAACACCCAAACTCCACCCTCTACATTGGCTCCTCTACCCATTCTGGGTATTCCGCTTGCCAAATGTCTGCCTTATTATCCATTTTGGACTTTGTAGGAGTGGCGAGAAGACTATAAGAGTAGCAATGTCACAGGTTTGACGGCCTAAGAGAGGAGTCGCTCTGAATACAAGCCATTTGAGGTTGTACCCACAAAGAAGGCACAACTCCATTGTTATGCTCCAAGCACTGGAGGGAATTTACAAGATCTTCCATTGCCTAGGGAGAGTGCTATGACAAAGGAAGATACAAAAAATCACTAGACAGAGCCTTTGGGTTGGAAAGTCCATCAAGTGATGAGGGTATTGTTATAGAGGGGTAGTGTAGGCAATATGAAGCGGCAGAAGCAAAAGCTTCAGAGAAATTTAGAGGATTGTGAGTGAAACTAGTGCTGGTGTTGTCACTGTTGTTACTAGTTGAGGGATTCCAAACCCCGCAAGCAAGCGGCCAACTAGAAGGCGAGTGCAAAGGTGAGGTAGTGGGGGAAAGCAGTGGCGACAAGGAAATCCCAGTGGAAATTCCGGTGTCAGACTATTTTTCGGCATCAGATTGGGGGAAATCTCAGTGGGGTTCCCCCAAGTAATAGCTTATCGGCTAAAAATAAAAAATATTCCATTATTTTATTAAACTAGCAGTTGCACAATATTCAATGAGTAAAAAAATAGCTGATAGACACAGACTATTTTTTTTTCCATAAATTTCTCCCCACCGGTGTTAATGTCAAACTGGAGGAGATCTCTCCTTATCTCTCTCTTTATCACTCCCTCTCTCCTTATCACTCCCTCTTTTTATTTCTCTCTACTTATATCTCCTCTCTCTATTTCTCTCCCCCTCACCCCCCCTCTCTATTTATTTATAAATATATATCTCTCACTCATATACACACCCTCCCTCTTTCTCCTTCTCTACCTCTATCTCTATCTCTCTATATTTTCGCCTATATATACCTCTTTATATTACTTATCTCTATCACCTTCTTTCTCTCTCACTCTTTACCTTCTATCTCTATCTCTCTATCTCTTCCCCCCTTTCTATCTATATCTCATTATGTCTACCTCACTCTAACTCACTCATTTCTCTATATATTTCTATCTTTATCTCTCTTTATCTATCTCCCTATCCTTATCCCTATACATCTATATCCTTTCCCTCTCCCCCCTTCTTCTCTCTCTATCTTATTCATTCCATCTCTCCCTCCATCTCTTCTACTGTATATCTTTATTTCTCACTTGATCTCCTTCTCACTCATATCTCTATCTCTTTCTATCCATATCCTTCTATATGTATATCTCCCTATCTCTTTATCTCTTTTCCTATCCCTCTCTATCTCTCTATTTCACCCTCTATCTATATCTCTCCCTCTCCATCTCCCTCTCTCCCCCTCTTCTTCTCTCTCCCTCTATACATATATCTCCCTCTTCCCCATATTCCATCTCTCCCTTTCTCTCTCCCTCCCTCTCTCTATCTCTCTCCCATCTCTCCTTCTCTTGCTCCTTCCCTATCCCCCTATCCATCTTTATATCTCAACCTCTCTCTCCCTTTATCTTTCCATATATCTCTATATCTATTTATTTTTCTTCCCATTTATCTATCTCTCCCTCCCTCTCTCTCTCTCTATCTCTCCCTATTTCTATCTCCCTCTCCATCTCTATTTGTCTTTCCCTACTCCTCTCTATTTTTCTCTCTCCCTCTCCCCCTCTCTCTATATCTTCTTATATCTCTATCTTTATATCACTTTATCTTGCCATATATCTCTTTATATCTCTATCTCTCCCTCTTCCTCTTCTTCTTTATCTCATTATCTCTTCCTTTCTATCCACCCCTCTCTATCTCTCCCCTTTATCTCCCTATCTCTCTATCTTTATTTCTCCCTCTGTCTCTATCTATATCTAATCTATTTGTCTCCCTTGTCCTCTCTCATTCTATATTCATCTCTACCTCTATCTATTTGTCTCTCTTCCTCACTCACTCTATATTCATCTTTACCTCTATATTCCTCTCTTCCCCTCCATCTCTAGAAATTTCCCCCTCTCTCTACCCATCCATCTCTCCCTATCTCTCCCCCTCCCTCTTCATAGACCTTCATTGTTCTTCTTGATTGAAAGATTTTCTTTCTCTCATTTTTAGAGATCTTTGTTGCACAACAATATCATTTTATGAATGGCCAACCAATTGAACTCATGTAATACACAAATTTATGCAAAAAATAGGCTTAAAATTTCCCTAATTGAAATTCCACACATCTTCAGCATACCCATTGCACACCAAGGTGCCATTGCTAAAATTTATAAATATAAAACTCAAAAAATTTAAAAATCCTAAAAAAACTCAATTTTTTTTAATAATTTCTTTATAAAAAATCCTTAAAGGACTATTTATTTTTTAATTTTTTATATTTTCTCTATAAAATTTCATAAAAAAACTCATTTTAAATATATTTAAATTATAATTTTAAAACATGATGTTTATTAAATATTTTTATAAAATGATTATTTTATTTATATATATATGCTTTATTTTACATATATATATAAATACGCATAAAAGCATATATAAGTATATGTATATAATTGCATATATATGTGTAGTCAGTTGGATATGTTGCAAATATGAATTTGATATGATAATTTTAAGGAGATTGCAATGTTATAATATAATTGTGCAAATTAGAAATAAACTATATGCTTGAAATTTAATCAAACTTTCTCGAGTTATTGATTTATGAAGTTGGTGAAATTTATTGTGCTTGTAGGTTTTTTGGCATTGTTCTATGTTTTATTCACTCTCGAGATTATTCATTTTATTTAATTTGATTTTCTTTAATTGGGTTTATGTCTTGCGGGAAAACCCTAGAGTTAGCTTCTCCTGTTATAGGGACTTAAGTTGTTTAGGACTTCCAGAGGCGAGGATACTGATGGGTAATTGTGATCTTGTATTTTGATACTTGGCCTATGCTTTGACTGTGGTTGTGAATTTAGTTTGCATTGGGATTGTACCATTTTGTGAATGTAATTCAGATGTTTTGGCGAGATGGTTATGCCTCGCGGAGGATCCATTTGATTGGATTAGTATTTCTTGTTGATACAATCCTTTTGTGTTGGATATTTTTTGTTGAGTGTTTAGAGAGAGTGGCTCTAAGTGGGGGCCAGCACACAAAGGGGCTGTTAGGGTAACCCACGTAGAGTTAGAGTAATCAGTGATAACCTTAGTAATTAATCATAGGTGGGTGGTTTAAAACATTAATAAGATAATTATGATGCCTTGTCCGCCTGTTAGTGCTATCATAGACTAAAGGGGACCGAGAAGGTTGTGGTTGGCAAGGTCATTGCCTTGTCTTCATGAAAGTTTAATGATTCTGCATGAGTAACCCTATGGAGCGGCACCTTGAGATAGGCTATCAGGAGAACCATAGATGGAGGCAGCACCTTGAACTAGGTTGTCTATATAATCCATGTAGAGATGGAGGTAGCACCTTGTGATAGGTTGTCTGGATAATCCATGTAAAGCCATGCGATGGCACTCTCCTTTAACATTCCATTTGAGTTGTTTTTATAGAAGTCCTCTAGAAGTAGTTTATGGGTATTATGAATTGAGATTTATTGATGATGTGTTTCGTGACTTATCGTTGTAATATTTGGAAAGTGATTTATTGTTATGTCTGTTGGAGAATGATTGTTGTTTAGTTTTTTGTGTGGTCTTTTGTTGTTATGTTATCTTGTCTAGAGTTGGTCTTGTGTTACTATTGATGTACTTGGTCGGGGATCCTTCCTTGTTTACTCCTAGCATGGGGGTGGTTGGGTGGAACATGCTACGCACCTCGTTGGGTTCCCTTTGGATGCAGTTGTGTCTTTCATTGCAGGGTTTTGGCAGATGTTGTTGATCCAATGTTCTTATGTACCAAATGTATGTTTATACTTTAGATGTAATTTATTTATTGATGTATCATCTCCCACATATGTTGGGAAGTTTTATGATGTAATTTACATATATGTGATTATTGAGATGTATTTTTAGACAGATGTATTGTACTATCATACCATTGTGATTCATTCATGTACTATTAGTTGTAATTATTGATTATGTTGTGTTGTATCTATCGAAATATATATATTTATTATCTTTACGATTAATTCATTTGTGTTTTGCATATATGGTTTAATATGGATTACTTTCATTAATGTGGTTATTTTTAATGGATGTGTCAAATGGTAATGTGAGAATGAATGGTTTTACATAAGTGTTTAATTATTGTTTAATCTATTATTTGTGTTATGGGTTAGTGTAGTATTGTCACCTCGTGTACCCCAAGGGATTTAGTTGTGCAACTTAGAACATTGTTATGTTGGAATACTTAAGTACATTTCCTATGTTCTAAAACAAATTTGTTATGGTTTTAATTGTTCCTTTGGGGTTTGCACGATAGGGCATTACAGTATTCACCGACTCAGTAGGTAAGGGGGATATTTCAAAAGATTTTTTCCATAAAGCTTACTAAGCAAATTTTGATAACACAAATCAAGCACATTCCTAACTAGTAGTAAAGGAACATCTCCTCATAGTAGGCTTTCCTCACTTTTTCAATGATTTTAGATGTGAATCCAAGGAGTGGATGAATAGGGTATGCCAAGGTCATGTACCACCATGACACCCTTGGCCTTGAAAGAGCATGAACTCTAGCAAGACACCTTACGCCTCAACCATGTAACAAACATGGTAAGTAACTTCTCATGAAGATGCTATCACGATGCACTACTATGAGTCAACACAATGGCCAACTGGTCTTAGGATTCTAAATACAATGGCTTGTAGTGACTCAATGAACACTTGTGGTATAACATCAAACATGAGACACTAAAGCCTCTAATCAACCCCAATGTGTTCTATACACCCACATATAAATTGACACATGCGGTATACTTCACAAGATAGTGCTACTAACTTTCTCCTTTGCATATTTTATGTAGCCTGCTTGAACACATGTTGGAGGTTGTCCCAAGGGTGATGAATTCCCAAGAAATAAGGAATACTATTTTTCTTCAACAAAGATCACAAGAAGCACAAGGGGAGAGGATACGTAGCACGCCTTGGGTTATAATGAACAAATGCGAAGTCCAAGATGTTTCTCATGCATGAGGGGAGAGGATACACATCCATCTTGCAAAACATAAAGAACACAACAAATAATTCATTTTATTGCACCAAAATAAATGTCTTCAATTTTAATCCCGCATGTTCATTGTTCAAGTTGTGTGTTCATTAATAAACCCAAATTGAAGTGTGAGATTATGGGGTTCATTTTTAAGCCCAAACTGAACTATTCAAGTTATATTTGTCCAATTGTTAAACACCAAATTTAAATGTGAAAATTGCATAAAATAAAGCTAACTCTAAGATTAATCCCAAATGCGTGTTTCAATAAACACAAATATGAAATGCATAGAGTAATGGTTAGCTCTAAGATCACTTCCAAATGAATGTTAATAAACACTTTTCAGATTCTTCATGGTGCAAATGTTAGATGAAATCAAGAAAACAAGATGTTAGGGTTAGACAAATGATTAAGCATCAAAACCCTATAACCTAGATCAAATTCCAATAAAACCTTATTTTTAACATATCCATATTTAGTACCATAGGGATACTAACCTAGGTTTTATAGAGCCTAGAGTGTAGGGGAGAAAAGTGAGATTATTCTCCCATTAGTTGGACAAATCTCTCTTTGAATCTAAGCATAAGACATGTCACATATTTAGGGTTCATTGTTATGTAGATTTGGAAACCAACAACACCAAGGGAAAATTTAACTCTACAAAAACTAAAAACCACCTACACCAATGTGAAGAGCATGAAATTCTACCCCATTTCAAAAAAGAAGCACTAAAAAATACCATCGTATGACCAAGATATGAGCATTTGAAGATAGGGTGTAAAGGTATTGGCTGTTAGACAAGTGTGTCAATATGCACCTCTGAAAGTGCATCTGTAACAACCTCGGTGTTCTTCTCAGTAACATTCCAAAGATTTCACCTTAAGTGAATAAACCATGATGCCAAAACATAGCAATAAAAAATTTTCTTTCCATAATGTAAATTACATGCATAATTGATATAACACTATTTCCAAACTCCAATTGCATTCCATTGTAATTTCACAATTTTTTCCATAACATAGATGTCACATTAAATGAACTCAAGTATATCATTCATGATTACATTCTTGCATATAAATGGGTACATGATACGTACATAGCTCCTATAAGCTTCATCTAGAAATATATATACAAATTGGTCCTGATGTCATCTCATTGACACATACATTCTAAATATCCTTGCTTGTTGGTGCAAACACTCCAGTTGTCCACGATACTGGCACAAACATTTACAAACATCGACTGCCAACTAATGTGGGGAAGCATCACTCAAGCACTTTTCTACCAACCATAGACTCAAATGCGGTTCCCCACACATTTGTCACATATGATAAGATGGACCTACCCTTTGATGAAGAGATTGGTTGGTAAACCTCGTAACAATAGCCTATCTAAGCTTAGTGTTGTGTCCTACATGATTAGAACTTGTAAAACCACAATCTAGGACTAGCATATAAATGGACTATGGTGAACTGACAGTGTAAATAGTGGCAACTTACACTACTTTGGCCAAAGTATTCTCACTCAGTACTTTGAGTGATAGTCTCCCTATTCACATATTCTTCTATAGCTCGATTTGGTTCTTGACTATTCATATTTTATGCTTAGGTAATTTCCTTCCTTAGCTAATCCCTAACCTCAGAAATAATCTATTTCTCTTTCCAAAAACACTATGATATCTTATGTATTTTCCCATCCTTAGTATAATATAAGAGCTTTCCTAGTCCATGAGTTAACTTTACATAGACAAGCTATTCACTATGAAAGACAATCTAGTCCCAAGTGTAGCTTTATAAGCTAGAGTATAGCTATATAAGCTTATTCTATTCATTGCTTAATTATTCATAAATAACTAACTCCAATCAGTAGTATATCACATTAATAAGTGGTTCTCATCAAGAGAATAGCCACATCAATGATTGAACTCAATTGAAGAACAATAGTAGCAATAGGTGCTTCCATTCAAGAGTGTAACCCCCTTAATAAAAAGAGTTATCCAAAGTAGAATCTTGTCAACAATGTGACTTGATTTCAAGAGTATAAAGAAACTAACCAAGTTTCCATTTTAACTCATTAGGTAATTCCACCTACATTTCTAAACATATAGAATCCCATAAACTCAAGTGGTTAGGCTTAATCACCAAGGTTAATTTTAACCTTGATACATCCTAATCTTAGGATAGAGTCATCAACTAATGACTAGTTTGATTATATAGGTTAATCTAACCCTATATATTCCAAACAAGACCAATTGAACAACTAAATAAAATAGGTTATTGCCAACCGTAAGTTTTAATGAGTAGTCAAGTATGAATCCCAACCTAGTAGGTAAACTCTACCCAAGGTCTTTATTCAAGTATGATCAAGTGATCAAGCAAGTGCAGATTAGCAATGACTCATCCTATCATTTCTACCAACCATTGATGTACAACTAACATCATAAGCCAATAGTATTAAGTCACTTTGTGACATTGATATGTTTCACACTATGAATAGCCCTTAAGCTACTCTTGTTTAATCATATCTAGTATCTTGAAACTAATGACAAACAACCTCTCCTATTATGGAGTATTTACAAGCACTTTCATAAAAAAGCATAAACAACCTTTATTTTCCTTTCAAAGCAAATGCTATAATTCCCTAATGCAAGTAATCTCAATAGATCAAATAAATCACTCACGAATCAATCTCTCATAAACTAAGACAAATAAAGGAAGATGTATCCTCATGCCTGTAATACACTTATCCAATTTTTTGATTATTGCACAACTTTCCAACAACAACTTACTAGCTTCACTTTGATCTCACAAGCAATGCCCCAATAAAACCTCTCTCACAAGTTGATAACATGCTTCTCTCAAATTGATAATATGCTCTCACAAAATACTCAATGCTCTCACCAGATACAACATAATAATGCATACTAGAAGTGCGTAATAGAATGCATAGAATTGCAAATAGAATGCAAATAGAATGCATATGGAATGCATCCCAAAAGAAAGCATAAGCCTCTCTATTTATATCTAGTAGGTTGGAGACTTCATAGCTTACAAAAAAGGCATGTATATTGACAAAAAACTCCTCACTAGTCGATTCACTTCACTTGGAAAAAAGGTGGCAACAACTAGAGAGTTTACTCAACAAAATAAGCTATAGGTCGACCTCTAAGTTTGATAGCAGCATAAGACTATCTCAAATAGCACATGATCAAAAGGTGACATTCGAATTGCTCTCAAAATTTTCTTCTATAGTCATCAAAATTTCATAATATGGTGCCAAGCAAGTAGCTATTCATCCTATAAGTTTGGCGCTTCCTTTCTCACTAAATCAGTCTATGCTCAAAATGGTACACATGCATATGGTCGACTAAGTCTATGCTTAGCATAAAATAAAGGAATGATGAGTTGATTTGTCTCATAAATTAGCTTTGACTAATTCATCACCTTGTTGTAACTTATCCTTTCATTATGCATTTACCTTTACTTTTTTGTTGATATTTAATCCATGATAAGGCATCTCAAGTATTTGTAGTTTACTAAGTCAAAGATATTTTATCTCAAAGCATTGACTATGCCTTACTCTCCAAATAAACTTAACTATTGTGAATTATATTACATATAATTTGCCCCTTATTCATTGCCAATATATATTATATTCGGCCTCAAATTGTTGTGCCCTCCACTTAGTTACAATTGTGCACCACCATGTAACACATTGCCCCCATTCTTTAACTAAGTCTTATGAGACTCCTGGTACTGACTTTTATATGTTATGTAACATAAGTCGACCTCAATATAATACATATATATCGGCCTTCATTATCTATGAGATGATAAGCATATTCTTCTTTATTTCATGCACAACTTATAAAATATGCTTCACCTTTTCTTCATGTGTATCATATATTTGTATAGTATAATATCATCTATAATTTTTATATACTCGTATATAAATTCATCCCTTGGTTTAGAAAATATAATCACCATTGTGTATATGCTCATACATTTATAAATTTTCCTACGGTCATAACATATATATATATGTACATATACATATATACATATACATGTACATATACATATATACATATACATATACATGCATATATATATATATATATATATATATGTATGTATGTATATATATATGTATGTATATATATATACATATATATATATACATACATACATATATATGTATGTATGTATATATATATACATACATACATATATATGTATGTATGTATGTATATATAAAAATGTATATATATATACATACATATGTATGTATATATGTATTTGTATATATATGTATACATACATACATATATATGTATATATATATATGCATATACATATACATACATACATACATACATACATACATACATACATGCATTGTAACGCCTCACCTTGGTTACCATTAAAACAAAGTGTAAAGAATAAAATTAATCAAACACAATTACACCCTTTACTGGTAGAGGGATCACAGTTATGCCCTTTACTAGAAGAGGTCCTAGCTCAACTTCGAACAAGACAGGAAGTGGAACAGGAGGTTATTAGGGAACATGATAGATCTCCGAGGAGAGTTGATACAGTGCAACAGGATGCCATTATTGCTGGTCATATGCGAGATTTGTCGAGGGCACGTCCTCCTACGTTTGATGGCTCTGGTGGTTGTTTAGAAGCATAAACTTGGTTGATTGATTTGGAGCATTGTTTTGTGATGCATCCTTATGGTAGAAACACCCGTACTCGTTGCGCCATAATGCATCTTAGAGGTTTTGCCTCTACTTGGTGGCGTTTGGAGGAGTAGAAGCTCCATTTGGAGATTGGTGCAGTCTCATTAGATATGTTCCTGGAGAAATTCAGAGCACATTTCTTGTCTGAGCATTAGAGGCAGCAACGTGCAAATGAGTTTCATGAGTTACGTCAGATGGCTATGTCCGTGGAGCAGTTTGAGTGCAGGTTTTATGAGCTCAAGCAATATGCAGGGATTGTGGACGATGAGGCGATGTTGGTGCAGCATTTCATCAGGGGCTTAAAATCCTGTATTAGTGGTGGAGTCAAAGTCTTCAAGCCAAAGACTATGGAGGTTGTTGTGGAGAAGGCACGTATTGTGGAAGAGAATCTTGCTATGGCATTGGGTGGACACACAGGAGTTCAGATAGGTAGTGCTCCTATTTCAGGTTTCGGTCAGCGAGGTGGTCAGTTACAGACAGGTGGTTCCTCTAGGAATCAACAGGCACCCGCTAAGGGTGGACAACAGCAACAACGTAATCAACAAAAGAATAAGAATTCACAGTTTCAATAGGGTAATAGTTCTCAATCTGGAAGGAACCATAACTAGTGGCGCAATAAGCACAATCGACCGAATTAGCTAGCTCAGAGTGCACAATCTACAGTGAGTAGAGGTAGCTTTCAACAATCCAATACACCTTTAGGTGGCAGAGGATTTGGTAGAGGTATTGGTTGTTTCTCCTGTGGTTAGTAGGGACATATTGCTAGGTAGTGTCCTATGCGAGGTACTTCAGGATTTGGACAGCAACCAACAACTTAAGAGCTGATAGTTGGTGATGTAGGCCATACACATACAATTTTTGCTGTGGTAAATAACTGCCAAGCAGATCATCAAAACATTGTGGTTGAATCTTCAGGTTAGTTACAAGGTACCGATGTTACTATTCTCTTTGATTCTGGAGCTACTGATTCATTTATTTCACCTACTATTGTTGAGCATTGTGGACTTGTGGCCATAAAGAAAGGCGATAGGTGGCAGGTGGAATTTTCTTCTGGGGCAAAGGTGGCAGTAGAATCCCTTGTTTGCAATTGTGGACTAAGGATTGGTCTATTATCTACCTCAGTAGATCTTTGAGTCACACCTTTAGGTTCGTATGACATTATTTTGGGAATGGATTGGTTAGAATCTCATCATGCAGTTATTGATTGTCGCCAGAATATAGTACGTTGTATTGATGACGTTGGTACAGAGGTTGAAATTTTTGGTTTGCAGAGACCCATATTTTTGCGGATAATATCTGCTATGCAATTGAAGAGATGCCTTCGTTAGGGATGTCAATTATTTGCGACAATAGTTAGTGACTTGGACATAGGGGAGAGTCAAGAGATATCACTTGATGATCACACTATTCTTAGGGAATTCTCTAATGTTTTTCCTAGTGATATTCTTGGTATGCCACTGAAGCGTGACATAGATTTTAGAATTGACCTAGTTCCTAGAGCAGAGCCTATCTCTCGAGCTCCATACAGAATGACTACACAAGAAATGGAAGAGCTTTGTATTCAGTTGGAGGAACTCTTGGCAAAGGGTTTTATTCATCCGAGTGTTTCCCCTTAGGGAGCACCTATCATCTTCATGAAGAATAAGGACGAATCTCTCAGATTATGCATTAATTATCGTCAATTGAACAAAGTGACGATTAAGAATCGATATCCATTACCCAGAATCGATGATCTTTTTTATCAAATCAAGGGAGAAAATGTGTTCTCTAAGATTGATTTGAAATCAGGTTACCATCAGTTATGTATTGCAGAAGCTGATATTCATAAAATGACATTCAGAACTTGATACAAACACTACGAGTTCACAGTAGTACCATTTGGGTTAACAAATGCACCATCAGTTTTCATGAGTCTGATGAACGGTGTGTTTTGCACCTATCTTGATCATTTCGTTCTCGTGTTTCTTGATGATATTTTGATCTATTTGAGGAATATGCAAGAGCACAAAGAGAATTTGAGACAGGTACTATAGTGTTTGAGGGAGAATCAATTGTATGCAAACTTGAAGAAATATGAATTCTTCCAAACTGAGGTGAAATACCTTGGTCATGTGATTTCTGGAACTTAGGTATAGTTGTGGATCCTACAAAGATACAAGCTATCATTAACTAGCCTGTTCCTACTAATGTTGCAGAGGTTCAGAGTTTCATGGGTCTTGCTAGATATTACAGATGATTTGTTCAGGGGTTTTCTAGGATTGGACACCCCATTACTTCTCTTCAAAGGAAAGGGAAGAAATTCATTTGGACAGATCAATGTCAGTTGGCTTTTCAGATACTTAAGGATAAGCTGACTAGTGCGCCTATCTTAGCAGTTCCTGATCCTGCCAAGGATTTTGTTGTTTGCACTAATGCTTCTTTGGAGGGTTTAGGAGTTGTACTAATGCAGGATGGTTGTGTGATCACTTATAAGTCTCGCAAACTCAAGGATCACGAACAGAATTATCCCACTCATGATTTAGAGCTTGTTGTAGTTGTTCATGCTCTAGTTCGCTGGAGACATTTCTTGTTAGGACATCATTTTGAACTTCATTGTGATCACCATAGTCTACAATATATATTCACACAACCCAATTTGAATGCTAGGAAGAGATGGTGGATGGAGTTCTTATGTGAATATGATTTTGAGGTGAGATATGTTAAGGGAAATGAGAATTTAGTGGCAAACGCCCTTAGTCGGTGAAGACATGAGATTTTTGTTGGGACACTTGGAGTAGAGTTGAGGAACTAGATTTTCGCAGCACTTCTTACTGATAGACTATATTAGGAATTGAAGATGGAGATTGATTCAGGTAGACCTTTGGAGGGAGGATTTTCAGGATATACTCTTGAGCTAGATGGCTTGTTGCGACATCTGAGTCATATCTATGTACGACCTACTAAGGATCTTCACACTCTAATTTTGACAAAGGCACATCGAGTGCCATACTCAGCTCATCCTGGTGTTAAGAAGATGCATTCGGATCTTCGATAGTTGTATTTTGGCCCGATATGAAGTGTGACATTGCTGATTTTGTTTCGAGATGTCTTGAGTGCCAGAGAGTTACTTTAAGGCTGAGCATCAGCATCTCGCCGGTTTATTACAGCCACATCTCATTCCTGAGTGGAAATGGGATATTATATCGGTTAATTTTATTCTGTACACTTTGTTTTAACGGTAACCAAGGCGGGGCGTTACATGCATATATATATATATATCATGACAATCAAATATGTATACATTCAATATACAAATGAAATACAAAAGAGTTAATATTCACATAATATATATATTTACACACACTTCTTTATATAAGCATTAATGCTCATGTGTGTATATGTATATATATACATATATCTGAATACATATATATTCATATTGTTCTTGAAGCAATAAAGCAATAATCCATTCGATAATCAAACGATTATGACCATGTGACTATATTCATCATAACATTATATTAATCATTTATATACATATATGCATATCTATACATATGTTGTCATACTCGTATGGACATCCCTTTATATCCAATGTTATGCCAACATGTGCATATGTGCATATACCTCAAATACTCATTTAACCATACAATCAAGCATAGTAGTACAAGGAAAGAATCATAAGTTCCAAACATATAAACATCATCCAAGCATGCATTCAACAGTAATCATGACCCTTACTAATGCAAACACTCCATACTAAGGATGACTTCGTATTCCGTTCTTTTAGCAAGCATATCAAACTCATGATTGAATTTACCATCCTATTTACCCGTGAAGGTAAAAGTAAATCAGTAATAACAAGATGTGGTGTGACAACATTTCTCTATGAACTACAACTATGTCACAATATTTCAAATGTGTCACAATGCTTCTTGTTCCTGTAAAACATGAAAATTCTCAAGAAAAAATTATTAGCTAGGGACATGGGGTCCCACTAGGTATGCCAAAAATGTGAACATGAATGAAATGTAGATCAAATACACCTAGAATCAACTAAGAAACTAATCATTCAACCTAATTAACCCACATTCCTAATGAAATTCTTGAAATTCTAACTAAGAATCCATTAAAAATATGAAATAACATGAAATTGATCAAGGAGACCTAATTAAACACTCAAACCTCATCCCATTGGGGGATTAGTGCTAACTTGATGTGAAAGGATCAACTCTTTTCTAACCCCATTGATGCAAAGCTTGGAATTAATGTGTTGATGAAGATTGAACCACAAAATTACTCACAAATGATGAAAATGGATATGCATTCTTGCAGCATAAGGATGCTCAAATGATTTGTGGATGAATTAGTCATAAAAGGAGGGCCATATTTATAGGATTTCTAGTTGAATCAATGGCTAAGATTGATTCGGTTTATCAATAGATAGAAATGGATGAGAGGGAATGATATGGATCAAGGATCAAATGAAGGATCAGGATTACTCAATGCCATGGATCAAGGGAATTAATCAATGGTTCAAATTGATTGAGACAAACACAAATGTTGTGATTTTAGGAAGAATGTTGGAAGATATTTCCATTTGGTGGGAAATATTTGAATTTGAATTGAAGGAATATTTCTTGCAAGTGGGAGAAGTTGGAAGAATTAGAAGCTATTTGTCAATTAAACAGTTAAGATATTATTTAATTGTGCAAGATGAGAGAATTTAGAATTTTAATTAAACAATTAGATTATTTAATTAAAAGAGTTGGATTATTACATTTAATTAAATAATTAAGATTATTTAATCAAATGAGAGGATTTGAAGGATTTAACGAAATAATTTGCATTATTTTTAATCAACAAGATGAAAACTAGCATGAAAGAGGTGAATTAATCCCATAATATTGATTATCTGATTAAAAGAAGAAAATGATGAATTTAATTAAATAATCAGGATTATTTAATTAAATAGATGAAAAAGGTCAAATTAGGATGAAAGTGGTCTTAGTAAATCGAATCAAATGTGTGATATTGATCAAGACAATTTTAAGTGTCTACATTTTGCCCCTCTTTGAAGTGAGGTATTTGCTACATCAGTTCAAATAACTAATGTTTCTTAGATCAACATTGTTGCTTAGAACAAAAATTTAAAAATTTATGATTTTTTTGGATTCTGCATTGTGCCCCAATAGAAGGAACGAATGATGATATATTTCCCCCTAAAGAGATCAAGCAAAAAAAATTATTTTTCAATCGAGATTGTGACAAGGATATAAGACCAATTCCATTGCAAAGAGGATGCAAAAATAAGCTCTAGGATATTGATAAAACAATTCAAATAGGACTGAAAGGGGGTGGAGCCCCTATTATAGGGTCTGAAGGGTATTATCTCCTCGGCAAGGACCTAGAGGTGGAGCCCACGGTAGGGGTATGGGGGAAATGCCCCCAATCGAGGGCTCAAGGGAAATTCCCCTTGTGAACATGAATAAATATAGATCAAATACACCTAGAATCAACTAAGAAACTAAGAATTCAACCTAATTAACCCACATTCCCAATGAAATTCTTGAATTGCTAACTAAGAATCCATTAAAAACATGAAATAACATGAAATTGATCAAAGAAACCTAATGAAACACTCAAACCTCATCCCATTAGGGGATTAGTGATGACTTGATGTGGAAGGATCAACTCTTTCCTAACTCCATTGATGCAAAGCTTGGATTTGATGTGTTGATGAAGATTGAAACATAAAATTACTCACAAATGATGAAAATGGATATGAATTCTTACAACATAAGGATGCTCAAATGATTTATGGATGAATAATTGGTAGAAATGAGGGCTATTTATAGGATTTTTAGATGAATCAATGGCTAGGATTAGATTAGCTAATCAATGGATAGAAATGGATGGGAAGGAATGACATGGATTAATGATCAAATGAAGGATTAAGATTACTCAATGTCATGGATCAAGGGAATTGATCAAGGGTTCAAATTGATTGAGACAAACATAAATCCCTTGATTTTAGGAAGAATGTTGGAAAATATTTTCATTTGGTGGGAAATATTTGAATTTGAATTGAAGGAATATTCTTGAGAATATTCTCTTGCAAGTGGGAGAAGTAGGAGGAATTAAAAGATATTAGTCAATTAAATAATTAAGATATTATTTAATTGTGAAAGATGAGATAATTTAGGATTCTAATTAAACAATAAGATCATTTAATTAAAAGGGTGGGATTTATGACATTCAATTAAATAATTAAGATTATTTAATCAAACAAGAGGAAATAAGGGATTTAAACAAATAATTTACATTATTTAATCAAACAGAATGAAAATTAGCATGAAAGAGGTAAATTAATTCAATAATGTTGATTATCCAATTAATAGACAAAAATGATGAATTTAATTAAACAATCCGGACTATTTAATTAAATAGACGAAAGAGGTCAAATCAAGATGAAAATGACGTTAATAAACCAAATCAAATGTGTGATATTGATTAGGAAAATTTTAGGTATCTACACCCCCAAAACAAAATTTGGCTTATTTTATTAAATGAATTTTGTTGCATATTTGAATATGAAATTCAGTTAATAAATGTAGTGCCCTTTTTGTTGTGGCCCTCCTGGATATTTGTGCAATTGGTTTTGTGATCTTGTTGGTTATTTAGTCGGTTTATGTGGTTAATGTGAGATTTTAATGGATTTGTTAAGCGAGTTAATTGAATTAATTGGTGGAGATGTTGTCATTTAGGGATGAATTAAATAAATTATTATATAAAACATATTGATGGAGTAATTTAAATAAAATTAGAAGTAAAAATTGTAAATAACAAGTCAATATTGTGAAATAATAATTACATGTTTATTTTTTTATATATATATAATTAAATTAATTTTACCTTACAAAAGATTATCTTGTAGGGGATATTTATTATATATAGAAAAATAATGTGATTTGTAATTTAATAAAGATGAAAAGATAATTATTTAATAAAGTAATTTACATGGATAAGAAGATAGGCCTTGTAAGTTGAAGTGGTAAAAAAAAAACATGAAAAGCTGGAAAGAAAAGAGTACAAAGGCAAAAATAAAAAATAAAAATAAAAAGATAAAAGCATGTGCATGCCTGCAATTTGAACTAATGTCAAAAAGCAAAAACAAGATAATTTAGTGGAGATTTTTGAGTTTAAATTAGAAGTTTGCTTTTGTGAACAAGGAGATTTTCTTTTTGGGGGAGATTTGAAGGGATTTTGGATATCGAACAAGGGAGCCTGACTGTGGGGAATAGCATCTTTTCTCTGCCATATTTCATTCTTTCTCTCGATAGTTAGGGGGGGGATCCATCTGTTCGGCTTGAGGAGGATATACAAATCATCATCCCTTCATGTTCGCGGCTTCCTCATCCCTTCATCTCTTATTCGACCAGGACTCTATTGCATTGGCCCTCTCTTGGATAGCTGTTTGCAGAACATCTTTACGCTGATATTACAATTTAATTCCAGATAAATTCTCGGGTAAGTCATTCTATATCCTTGAAACTGAATCTTATGCGATGGCCTACCTTTTTACTGAGTTTTCCATTGATTTGTAGAGATTTGATATGTATGACTTTCGTTTGTTTTTCTTTTTGCATGGAATCTCGATTTCATTTTAATTTGGCTTTGATCATATAGAAGTTGGCGTAAACCTTCTGTAGGGGCTTTTTCTTAGGTGGAATCCATGCTTTCAGCTGTATTGAAGAACTGAATGTTGTTTAGATGATAACTCGAGTTCGGAACTAAAACATGGAATGATGCTATTGAATGTTGTGGTACTTGTTTTCCATTCTTTCG
Organism: Sequoia sempervirens; assembly: GCA_007258455.2. Taxonomy (NCBI): domain Eukaryota; kingdom Viridiplantae; phylum Streptophyta; class Pinopsida; order Cupressales; family Cupressaceae; genus Sequoia; species Sequoia sempervirens. The sequence continues at coordinate 119,169 of VDFB02391294.1, forward strand.
TCACTGTACTCTATGCTATAATTGTCTTCGTAAAGTCTGTTGGAAATTTCTTAGGTCGTGGCTACCTCTCTAACCAACCCGTATCTACCTTCTCATGTACTCTGCAGATTTCATTTTCACTAATCAAGAAAATGCTACTCCTATCTCCTATTCCTGATAACGAATTGAGTGGAGTCACTGATGTTTAAGGGTTTGCATGATAAATTAGGTATATAGAATATCTGTGGTTTAGGTGGTCGATCTCTGTACTGAGACTTCACCTTTCCTTGAATATAACCGATCATTATTTTCCTTCACCGCCTGTGGCTTGTAAAACTCTTGATGGTGGCTGCATGAAATGGAACTATAATGCCACCTACGGATACCAGAACAGTATCTTTTTTCCGTAGCACCCTGAATCATGAGCTCTCTAAAAACGGGGATATCATCCACATTTTTGTAGTAAATCATCTCAGTAGATCGCATAGAAGAGCCATGTCCATCTCCTGTACCAATGCCCTGCAGCCAATTTTCTTGCAATCTCCTCATTCTTTTGCCATGCAAGCTATGCCTGGTATTGTCTGCGGCGCTGCTCTTCTGTAGTCATCTCCTGATTTTCAGATCGAAAGGTTGCCTTCAAGGTGCCTGATTATCTTCCATTTATCTCGGCTTTGGGCTTTTGTCTCACTTCCTCATCTTCATCATCGTCGTTACATGAGTATGCAACATGAGAGTATACTTTGGAGCTAACCCAGTCGCATTTTCAGGCCCTTTAGCCTTTAACAACCACAGTGTCAGCAAGGAGCGATGGATAATTCTGTGTGTTGGAGTTACCAGTTTGCAACTGCAAATTCTGAAACCCACGTGGTAAGGTGTATAGATTAAATGAACCTCCCTGATTCTTTGGCAACTTGCCTCGTCCGCAGCACTTGAGAATAGAATGTTGTAGGGTTTTAAATAACCTTCCTGTTTCCATTGTCAACCTGTCTCAGCTGTGGCGCTTGCACATAATAGGAAATTTGTAAAGGTTTAAATAACCTGCTTGATTCTACTGACAATCCATCGCAGTTGCATACACCTGAAGTTGACAACAATCTTCTTAATAGGTCTCTGCATAATCTCTTTGCTCAAATTCAAAGCTTATAGGGAGGCTTGGGAGCTTCAATGCTTGTTTTATGAGTTGGGCGAATTCTGGCTGCATGTTATGTCTTCTTGACAAGCATATTAGTGCCTAAAAATCGATTTACATAACTTGTCTTTGACATTCGGTGATATATATAGGTATATAGGTGTATGGTTATATATGCAAGTATTTATATATTTATGTTCTTGGTACGTGTTTATCTCAGCTTAATCTGAATCAATGTCATTATATATAGATTATAATGTGTATGTCTTATGGTGAATAGTTATTAAGTATAGTTAAAGATCTATCACTCATGTTAATGGTCAATGCACTATCTTATGTTTGTTTGTTTTTCTATAAATATATAAATAGTGGTTTTTAATTGACTAGAGAAGTAGAATGCCTTAACATTCAGAAGTGTTGGGAATCATCATAATAGCCATACCTAGTTTACAGGGGATGGATAAAATAGAGAACGGAACATGGGGAAAGTAAATGTATAGGTAATACCCTCATAGCTTAATCAATTCAAACAAGGAGACCATTACACTAATAAAATTCGGTATTGGATTGGTAAAGTATTTAATTAGAGAAGGTTTCGTGGAAGCATTTATACTTTGTAAGCTAATTAAGAATGTAATTCTTAGAAAAACATGAAGATTTAATATGAATATGTTAATTCTTTAGTTCAATAACTTATAAAAAAGGGGTAATAATATTGACTAATTTCTTCTACCAAAAGCAAGTTGGGAAATACCGTTATAATGGAGACCTAATAGAGAGGATTGTAGTATTGTGAATATAAGTATGCGGGATAGGTATGGACTTATATGTGTAGTGGGGTTACAATTTAGAGTATATTGGTTGAGGGAAATGCAAAGTGTAATACTAATATAATGTATTCTTATAAGCTCGTTAATTGTATTAAAAGACTTTATATCAAAATGTAAGTTGTTTTCTTAGAATGCTCCTTGAAATTAATACCTTGTATGTGCAATGAAAGCAAAGAAAATAACAACAAACTGGCTATATGGTTTTATAACGAAAATTACATATATAAAATTATAGATCCTTATTGTTACACACGTAAATATATATATACATATTCTCTTCGTGAATTGCTTACAATGACTTTATTATGATGCAAAATATAAGGAAATGGGGGACTGGAATATATCTTCTTTGATTATTTTATATAACTATATTTTGAGCGTATAGATAGTTATTTGAATGTATGATTAGAGGAGTAATGGTTAGCAGTTTACCTTTAGAAGAATGTATTGATGAATATTGATCTTGATCCTTAGTAAATTTTAAAAGATCTTTTATTGGAATATTTGGGATATATGTTTAAGTCACTGCTTTAGTTATCTTAAATTACCTTTTAGTGAATGAATGGATAGAATGTTTTTGGTTGGATATTGTTGTTTAGGGTTTATTCTTTGAGTGTAATTATGTGTGTAAAGGTTGTTAGGGTGATGTGTTTACCCTGTGGGGTTGTGGGGTTTTGAAGGTAATATCTTTCATCAGTTTCATGATTGGAATAATGAATGATTTTGACTGTTCCATCTTGATGTGACTTCCTCTTAGTTGATTTGGTTTTCAGGAGATTTTTATGTTGAAGTTTTGTTGAAACCTTAATCTGCTTTGACTTACCCTCATTTGCGGGCTTTTTGAGTACCTATTATTTTCTTAGACTTTCAGAGGCATGGGCCAATTGTTAGATGATGTTTAATCTTTTATTTGCTCTTATTGTGGCAAGTTGTTTGGCATCATGGTTTTGGAAGGGTTGTATAGTGTAAACGAGAATTTTGTATTGTGATTTTGGCAGGATGGCTCATGCCTCGCATGTATTTCAGTTGCCCAGGATTGGATATTATGTTTCTTTGTTGGTACAACCCTTGGATTTTGGTTTATGTTTTGGGTCTCTAGGGAGAGTGGCTCTTTGTGGGGGCTAATGCCTCAAATAGGAGGAAGGGCTCAGGATAACCCACATAAGAGTTAGATTAACAAGTGAAAACCTAATAATAGAACTTAGGGGATGGGTAGTAATAACATCATAAGATAATCTTGGATACCTCATCTATCCACTAGGGCTATTGCAGACTAATGGTAGTCTGAGAAGGTCGTGGTTGGAAAATTTGTTACCTCATCCTCATGAGAGGGGTTAGTGGCTCCACATGAGTCACCCTATGGGGTCGGCACCTCAAGTAGGAGGAAGGGTCAGGATAACCATAGATGGGGGTCGACACCTCAAGCGGCCTAGTACAGCCAACACTTGGAGGAAGGGCTCAAGATAACCCAGGTAGGACTATGCGATGACACTCTCCACTAGTTTCCCTTATGCTTATTTGCTTGGTTGCCTCTGGAAGTGTGTTATAATTGTTGACTAGAATTTACTTTGCAAGTGATTATGATTGTTTCTTTTGATATATCTATGATGTGTTTTTATGGTCTTGTGTTAACTATGATTGGATCTTGGTTGTTGTCATTTATGATCTATGGAATCTTCTATTTTTTACTTTTGAATTTATTGTTACTATGATATTCTTTATTGAGTTGGTCTTGTGGTGTTCATAGTTGTGGTCACTTTCCTGTTAGCTCCTTACCACAGGGGGTGGGTCTTAGGAACCATGTGGTCAGTTGGAATGTGCTAAGCACTCCATTGGGTCCCCAATTGAGGATTGAGAGGTGTAGATTGGTGTTACTTGTGGCAACTCCAGAGTTGTATCCGATGTGGAGCTAGTTATGATACTTGTATTCATCTGCTCAATTGTATCATTCTATCTTGTTGGATGGTTTATGTTCATGTTGGGGAACACCTTTGTATCATTGTAACTCTAGAACATTGCAATTCAATGAAAAGGATGTGATGTAATATTTTATCTTTGGTAAACTTTGTGTGAATGTGGATCCTTAGTAATTGTTTGTCATGTATGTGTTATATTTGTAAATGTTTACTTTGTTATGGATTATATCTTTGGCATTCATTCTTTATCGTCATTGTATGGATTTAAGTTTCGTAATGACTCCTCATGTACCCCAAGGGACATAAGTGTTAGTGAATTTGTCTTACTAAGCGTTATGATTTATGGCTCAATGTGCATCTCATGTATGTTTAGATTTACTATAAAAAAAAATGTGCGTTAATTATTGTTTTGATGTCCTTTGGGGTTCGCACAACGGAGCATTACAATAAATGATTGTAAAATTGCCCTAGAAGTTGAACTATTTTTTGTTGCAAATAGAATTTGATCTACAGTCAATTAGAACACTCATGTTTTTGCTTTGGTTGCTCGATGTTGCATGGAATTGGTGTAACTGAGTATTTGGTGTTGCTATAAGGCATGTGAAGTCTAATGGTGAAGTTGCAAGTTGTGGGTAGTGACAAGCAGGGAAAATGTAGGTTAAGTGTTGGGCACATGTAGCACTGTGCATGAAAATTATAGAGCAGTTAATATCGTTGGATACAATTGCTGCAAGTTATTATAAATGTCATTTGTTGGGAATTAATCGATAAAAGTACTATTGTTTATGGATGTATCTTGGGAATAGGGTGAACCATGTTAAAACTTGTGTTGTCTCACTATTTTTGTGAATTTATTTTCATTCCTCTATTATTCTGATGTGTTTAATTAATCTGCATATAATTAGAAATTTGATTCCCTCTATTCCTACTTGCAATTCTTAACAAACATTTCATGTACTTATGTGATAGAAGTAGTCCTTGGAGGGTCATCATTAACCCTTCTTCTATCTTCTTCTTTTGTACATTTAATTTCATTTTTATCATTTCTCTTTTGGTGGTTTTTATTTCCCACTGGTTTTTCTCCTTTACTCCACTTTATGAGATATTTGTACATGAGTACCTAACATGGCGTAGTGGTGGGCACTCATCGTTAGTGTATACATTACTCCCTAAGCTACACTTAAGGGGGTTGTCAGTGTTAAAAGAGTCACTATCATACCTAGTTAGCAAATCACCTTTCTAGGATTGACCTATTCACACCTAGCTTGAGTTTACTTAGGTTTATTTTTCTTTCGTCTCACTTCATATGGTTGAGACATGTGTCCTCTTGACTTGAGACACCTGTTGAAACTTGCTCACACATTTATCAAGTGAGCTCACAAGTGTCCTAGCACTTAAATGAAGGGGTAGTCAGTAGTTCAATCCTACCTTCCTACCTCTACATCCTTGCCTATATAAGTAAGGATTGATCATTATATTTACACACTCTTTATAATATATTTGATAGCCATACTATTGTACTTATTTTATTCACTTGTAGAAGTGTGTTTCATGCTCTTGATCTTAGAATTCTCCAATCATTGCGACTATAAATTTTGTTAGAGAATGTGGTAACATTATAAAACAATTATGTAAACATTGCAATAATCTTTCATAATTTAAATATGATCTTGTCTAATTCAAGATGTTGGATAACTAAGTATGTCGTGTTTGCAATATTTTCATTAATGCATTCTTATTCTTAGATCAATCTTACAATATTTTCCTTTCTTTGCTTTCTTCCTTGTCAATGTGACTATGATACCCATAGATCTAGGCATTAGTCTAGGAATATTTCGACCCATTATCAAAATCAAAATTTTAACCATTAATATAGGATTAATAATAGTCCTTTGCATCATAACCTTTTACCATAACCAGCGATTCATATTCAATAAGCTTCAAAAGGATTTATTTTATGTGGTTTATGATTTTAAATTATCATCATCTCTATAAGGGTTTTGAGATAGCTAGTTGTTCTTGGTTCAATGACATTTTTTGGTGCCAAGTTAACTTGTGGGGTTTGGACTACATTTAATTATATGAGATGATTATGTAAAAATAGAGAGGAGTAGGGAAAGACAAATAGAGATGGAGAGGGAGATATAAATAGGGGGAGATAGAGAGAGAGAGGGAGGGAGAGATAGATAAATGGGAAGAAAAAGAAATAGATGTAGAGATATATGGAAAGATAAAGGGAGAGAGAGGTTGAGATATAAAGATGGATAGGGGGATAGGGAAGGAGCAAGAGAAGGAGAGATGGGAGAGAGATAGAGAGAGGGAGGGAGAGAGAAAGGGAGAGAGTGAAGATGGGGAAGAGGGAGATATATGTAGAGAGGGAGAGAGAAGAATAGGGGGAGAGAGGGAGAGGGAGAGGGAGAGGGAGAGGGAGAGGGAGAGGGAGAGATATAGATAGAGAGTGATATAGAGAGATAGAGAGGGATAGGAAAAGAGATAAAGAGATAAGGAGATATACATATAGAAGGATATGGATAGAAAGAGATAGAGAGATGAGTGCGAAGGAGATCAAGTCAGAAATAAAGATATATAGTAGAAGAGATGGAGGGAGAGATGGAATGAATAAGATAGAGAGAGAAGAAGGGGGGAGAGGGAAAGGATATAGATGTATAGGGATAAAGATAGGGAGATAGATAAAGAGAGATATAGATAGAAAGATATAGAGAGATGAGTGAGTTAGAGAGAGGTAGAAATAATGAGATATGGATAGAAATGGGGGAAGAGATAAAGAGATAGAGATAGAAGGGAAAGAGTGAGAGAGAAAGAAGGGGATAGAGATAAGTAATAGAAAGAGGTATACATAGGCAAAAATATAGAGAGATAGAGATAGAGGTAGAGAAGGAGAAAGAGTGAGGGTGTGTATATGAGTAAGAGAGATATATATTTATAAATAAATAGAGAGGGAAGGAGAGGGGGAGATAAATAGAGAGAGGAGAGATAAGCAAAGAGAAATAGAAAGAGGGAGTGGTAAGGAGAGAGGGAGTGATAAAGATAGAGATTAGGAGAGATCTCCTCTATTCTGACGTTAACATCGGTGGGGAGAAATTTATGGAAAAAAAAATTAGTCTATGCCTATCAGCTATTTCGTTGCTCATTGAATATTGTGCAATTGCTAGTTTTTTAAAAAAATGGAATATTTTTTATTTTTAGCCAATAGACTATTACATGGGGGAACCCCGCCTGGATTTCCCCCAGTCTGATACCGGAAAATAGTCTGACACCAAAATTTCCATCAGGATTTCCTTGTCGCCACCGATTTCCCCCACTGCCTCACCTCCACACTCGCCTTCTAGTTGGTTGCTTACTTGCGGGGTTTGGAATCCCTCAACTAGTAACAACAGTGACAACACCACCACTAGTTTCACTCACAATCCTCTGAATTTCTCTGAACCTTTCTTTTGTTGCTTCATTTGGCCTACGCTACCCCTCTATAACAATACCCTCATCACTTGATGGAATTTCTAGCCTGAAGGATCTATCTGGTGATGTTTTGTATCCGCCTTTGTCATAGCGCTCTCCCTAGGCAATGGTGGATCTCGTAAATTCCCTCTAGTGCTTGGAGTTTAACAATGGAGTTGCACCTTCTTTGTGGGTACAACCTCAAATGGCTTGTATTCAATGTGGCTCCTCTCTCAAGCTATCGAACCTACGACATTGCTACTCTTACAGTCTTCTCGCCTCTCCTACAAAGTCCAGAATGGATAACAAGGAAGACATTTGGCAAGCGCAATGCCTAGAATGGGTAGAGGAGCCCGTGTAGAGGGTGGAGTCTGGGCATTGTTGAATGATTTGAGCTTATCCCAAGTGCATCCAACCATACCCTTGATACACTCCATGGGCTATTTCCCCTCTGCCTCTTTCTTTTCCACAATTGGCTCAATAGGATTCCTCACCTCCTCCTCTTTAGACATCACAAGCAAAATTGCAACTGCCATGAAAAAAACAATTGACATTTTCACCTGCCATCCCAAATGAACCATCTTCATAGATTTCCTCTTCTGAATTATTTCTCTTAACTGAGCTTAGCATTAAAGAAAATAATTCACTCTTAGGCATATTTGTTCTACTCATTATTTTGACACATATACTAACACCTGTCAAAGCCTTTGTTGTGTTTGATGTGGTTTGTATCGTGCCATGTGGTTTGGCTTGCAATTTTCTTTGACAAAAAATGTAAAGAAAATATCAATGCTACCAAAAAAGGTATTTGTATCTGTGGATGTCTATTCTTAATTATACTGGTAGGTCAAAAGCAGATAATTAATTAATATTCTTTAATGAGATTATGTTGATTATTGAAAGTTTAAGTGTTAGAGAGAAGTGGGTAGTGATATTATCAATTATTATTATAGTATACAATTCATTAAATCCAAACAATAAACAAATAGAAAAATAGTGGAAGGATAGAGAAAGAGAGAGAGAGAGGGGGGGGAGGGTAAAGGGACAAAGGGAGGTAGAGAGGGATAAGTGAGATAGAGATAGGGAGGGAGAGAGAGGTGGGATAGAAAGAAGTAGAGAAGGAAAGAGAGGCTAGAGAGAGTGAGAGAGAGAGCGGGAGGGAATGAGAGGTAGAGAGGGATAGGGGAGATATAGAGAATTAGAGGGGGAAGGAGAGAGAGGTAGAAATATTATTTCCGTATGCCACCTCATTACTTTGGCCTCGATATGAAATGAAATGAAGTGAAATATTTTAATAATTTCCATGAGGCCATAGTAGCCTATGGGACCCAGGACCAACACAAGATCACCACCAAAAAGAGAAGACCCTAAACAACCTAAGATCTTTGCTCGAGGTCAACTCTATGACAACAAATTTTGATGATGTAATTTGCTGATTTGACCAGCCTTCCCTCCTCAGACAAGGTATTTAAGTTATCCACTTATAAGTTATAGCTTTTGTTCTATTTTGTTACCCATCTAAATGACTTTAGAGAGGATTGTGATGCCACTTGTCATTGTTCTCTTACTCTAGTGCCACCTCTTGTGCCATTGTTACTATTGAATTGGGTGAGCTTAAGAATAATTAATGCATGTTTAAGTGAGACATTATTCCTACCTCCTTAGGTGCCTTTCTAAAAGAGGTGCACAAGGGAATTTCATGGGTAAGGAATAAAAATGCATACCCTCCCCTTTAAGTGTATTGTTTATTAGCATATTGGATGTTCAACTCTATTTTCAATTTTGATTAAATTGTTATTAGTATAGTATATTAGATTTTATTTTAAAAATTATAATTAAATAAGTATTTAAGTCTTTGGATAAATAGTGTTGTTATGAGTAAATGGTATGGTTTGATGGTTATGTTGTTGTATTGTTGTTCTTGTTATCAAGGTTCAAACTCCATTTCGGTGTTATTGTTGAATTTTTATATTGGGGTTAAGGTCCCTTGTTTGTTACCTCAGGTCCATAACTCCAAGTCAAAAGCATTTACCCCTTTGAAAAAATATTGTTGTTATGAGAAATTTATATATGCATATTATTATTTTTATTTTGTGTTTATTTTGATATAATGTTTCAAATAGAATGACTCATCAATAAGCGGCATGCTATTAGGTTTGTCTCATGACGTGATTCTTATATATACCTACTCTATCACTATGTAAATGCATTCTTATATAATTATTGTTTATTCACCATTTATCCATCCATATTTGTACTTTTGTCCATACATTCTTCTTATGCCTTGAGATTACCTTTCTTGTCCTAAGATTCATTTACAAATAATGTGAGACTGGTCTAGTTTAATCCCAAAAGGCATGAGAATGAACCTAAAATTCAAATTCAAATTTAAATATAAATTTCCTATGCCTTTCTACTATTTCATATATCTTGGCTTGCACGTGTTTTATGACCTGTTAAGATTTGGTATTTAAAGAAATTAAATGTATCATTAATTAATTCATATAATGGATTTGGGAAATAAAAATAACATATAAAACACACTCTAATTTTTTTAAAGGATAAAGAGTTGTATCCATATCATTTGCATGTTGGTGTATGTGGTCTATGATATCACACATTATCATTAATTTAACCTACCAAGGGATTTGATCTACATATGAACATGATCGGCTATTGAATCGACAATCTTCCAAATGGTGTCTTTGGACAACACATTCACAATCTAAATGTCAAAAAAACAAAAGTGAACAATTTTCTAAATCAAGTTTTAAAAAATCAATCTAGCACACCACATATTAATTCTACACACTAAATCAAATACACACAATTCAAAATCAACATTACAACACTTAAATGTGAACCAAAAATATTTATAAACTTCTTTTAATACTTTATACATTTTTATAAATGTCAAGATATTAATCATATTCATAAATGAAAGTGAAACTTCTATATTAAAAAAAGAATATAAGTAATTTGAGATCTTATTATGATATAGAATTTAACTTAGAAGATATTTAACTTTAGAAGTGGATAAATGAGTTATTCCTTCCTTCTAATCTTTCTTTAGAAGTGGATAAATGAATTATTCCTTCCTTCTAATCCTTTATTTTGAGGAGAGGCAATATTATAAATAGCAATTTAAAAGTAATAAACCTTAATCTTACATTTTCAAGGAAGTTATTATATTACAACTTAAAAATCTTAAAATAAATATATTATAGGATTTAATCTTATTAATTATAATATTATAGAAATAATATTATTTTCAATATTATGTCTAACTTATATAAGTCTAAAAATAAATTATATAAATAGTTTCTATGATAACTTGAGTTTTTCAATATCTAAGATGATGTGTCTTTCTCATATACCAAATTTTTAAAATAAAAAATCAAAACTAAATAAATTTATAGATTTTTAAATATGTATTATTCTTTAAAAAATTGATGGAAATTGATATGGGGTAGTACCTTAAGATATAATTCCCCCTCCATTATCAACAAAAGAAGTTTTCTTTATTTTATACTTTGTTATGAATGATAACATTTAAATATATTTACATGCATACAAAATTGCTTATTAGATATATGTTTGTAATAGTATTGATTATGCAACCTACAATATGCTTCAATAATATTGTCATATTGAAGCATTTTGTCGGTGGCATATATTCATCATTCTTCATGTACATTTGATTGTATTAATTAATTAATTGAAATTCAAAATCATGTGATATTCTAATTAATAAATAAATAAATATAAATTTATATTCAAACAATATATTATCATATTGTGCGAAAAAAAATTATGATTTTATTTTCAAATATTATTTTGTTCAACTTTTGAAGATAATTTTAACTAATAAATATAAGATAAATACTTAGGCTTAGGCCTTTTCGAGAAAAAAATTATTTATTATTTATAATATTAATAAAGTGGAGAAATAATATTGAAAGATTTTATTAATGCACGCAATAAATTACATTTTATAAAGTAATGAGCCATTTTATTTGATTTATAATTTTAAGAACTTTATTTGCATGGTCTTTTAACTAATGAGCCCTTTGTTATTATATGCTCAATAAGTGCTTTTGTTGACAATAGGTTTTCTTACCAATTGCTAACATGTAGTTATGACATCTAACTTGTATCGATGCATGATGAATTCACTAAGACAAATGACAAATGTGTAAGAAATATAGATTATCAATTCTACTTGGAGCTAACAACCATAAATGCTCAAATTCAATTATTGCAAGAGCTTAAATACCTAAGATTATTAGCTTTTAAAATGTGATCTTAATAGTGGCTCTTATTAGGGATAGTTGTTAGGGAAAAGGGATTATGTGTTATACACCTTGCAAGTCTTGTAATATTAGGGCTAGGTCTAGCTACAAGTAGGAGGAATCCTAGTAGCATAAGCTTGTGTAAAACATGACCTACAATCTCCATCCCAAGTCCTATATATAGGCCAAGGAGACCCAAAAACCAAAAATAGGTTTTAAAATCGTGGGCTTAAATCCATTAGGTAGAAATCAATGGGATTGTGCTCAATTGGCAAGGCTAGAAGGTTCTTAAGATGGAGATCCATGTTTGAATCCCCAAAGTGAAATACTAAGCTAGAATATCAAGTGGTGGCTCTTGGACTTCTATCATGGATTATTATTTGAACAAAACTGAATAAGTGGTTCTAATTTGAATATGTTGAAGGGTAGGAGGTTCCCCTTGTGATCTCCATTAGTGAGGGGCTAGTATAAATACTCCCTCCTTACTAAAAAACCAAATAAATAAATCTATTAGGTAGAAAACAAGTCAAGGTCATCCAAGTGAAAACCATGTATTCAACCTCAAAATGAAACACCCTCATAAATAGAATGTATTTCTCCCAATTGACCAATTTGACCCCTAAGATCTAGTGGGGTCAACATAACACCCATGCTCTCCATATAGGTGTAGTAATTATTACTTACAAACCTCTTACACACTATAAATAACTAATTAAATATGTTAGTCATGTTCAACCTAGTAACCCTATTCAATTATTCTTAAAACCATTATAAGACCAATGATACATGGTAGAGAGTTCTAACTATAAAATCATAAGATTTCATTTACGTGGGGCACCCTTTTCTATGTAGGCACATCATTTATAATTTTATAAATATCAAAAAACTTGTAGCTAGACCTAGCCCTAATATTATAGGACTTGCAAGGTGTATAACACATAATCCCTTTGCCCTAACAACTATCCCTAATAAGAGCCACTATTAAGATCACCTTTTAAAAGATAATAATCTTAGGTATTTAAGCTCTCACAATAATTGAATTTGAGCATCTATGGTTGTTAGCTCCAAGTATAATTGATAATCTATATTTCTTATACATTTGTCATTTGTCTTAGTGAATTCATCATGCATTGATACAAGTTAGATGTCATAACTACATGTTAGTAATTGGTAAGAAACCCTATTGTCAACAAAAGCACTCATTGAGCATATAATAACAAAGGGCTCATTAGTTAAAAGACCATGCAAATAAAGGTCTTAAAATTATAAATCAAATAAAATGGCTCATTACTTTATAAAATGTAATTTATTACGTGCATTAATAAAATATTTCAATATTATTTCTCCACTTTATTTATATTAAAAATAATAAATAATTTTTTTCTCGGTAAAAGGCCTAAGCCTAAGTATTTATCTTATTTTTATTAGTTAAAATTATCTTTAAATTTTGAACAAAATAATATTTGAAAATAAAATCATAATTATTTTTTGCACAATATGATAATATATTGTTTGAATATAAATTTATATTTATATATTTATTAATTAGAATATAACATGATTTTGAATTTCAATTAATTAATTAATACAATCAAATGTACATGAAGAATGATGAATATGTGCCACCAACAAAATGCTTCAATATGACATTATTATTGAAGCATATTGTAGGTTGCATAATAAAAACTATTACAAACATATATCTAATAAGCAATTTTGTATGCATGTAAATATATTTAAATGTTATCATTCATAACAAAGTATAAAATAAAGAAAAAAACTTTTGTTGATAATGGAGGGGGAATTATATCTTATGATACTACCCCTAATCAATTTCCATCAATTTTTTTTAAGAATAATACATATTTAAAAATCTCTAAATTTATTTAGTTTTGATTTTTTATTTTGAAAATTTGGTATATGAGAAAGACACATCATCTTAGATATTGAAAAACTCAAGTTATCATAGAAACTATTTATATAATTTATTTTTAGACTTAGATAAGTTAGACATAATATTGAAAATAATATTATTTCTATAATATTATAATTAATAAGATTAAATCCTATAATATATTTATTTTAAGATTTTAAGTTGTAATATAATAACTTCCTTGAAAATGTAAGATTAAGGTTTATTACTTTTAAATTGTTATTTATAATATTTCCTCCTCAAAATAAAGGATAAGAAGGAAGGAATAATTCATTTATCCACTTCTAAAGAAAGATTAGAAGGAAGGAATAACTCATTTATCCACTTCTAAAGTTAAATATCTTCTAAGTTAAATTCTATATCATAATAAGATCACAAATTACTTATATTCTTTTTCTAATATAGAAGTTTCACTTTCATTTATGAATATGATTAATATCTTGACATTTATAAAAATATATAAAGTATTAAAAGAAGTTTATAAATATTTGTGGTTCACATTTAAGTGTTGTAATGTTGATTTTGAATTGTGTGTATTTGATTTAGTGTGTAGAATTAATATGTAGTGTGCTAGATTGATTTTTTTAAACTTGATTTAGAAAATTGTTCATTTTGTTTTTTTGACATTTAGATTGTGAATGTGTTGTCCAAAGACACCATTTGGAAGATTGTTGATTCAATAGCCGATCATGTTCATACGTAGATCAAATCCCTTGGTAAGTTAAATTAATGATAATGTGTGATATCATAGACCACATACACCAACATGCAAATGATATGGATACAAGTCAATATTGTGAAATAATAATTACATGTTTATTTTTTTATATATATAATTAAATTAATTTTACCTTACAAAAGATTATCTTGTGGGGGATATTTATTATATATAGAAAAATAATGTGATTTGTAATTTAATAAAGATGAAAAGATAATTATTTAATAAAGTAATTTACGTGGATAAAAAGATAGGCCTTGTGAGTTGAAATGTTAAAAAAAAAACACGAAAAGCTGGAAAGAAAAGAGTACAAAGGCAAAAAAAAAAAAGAAAAAGAAAAAGAAAGAGAAAGAGAAAGATAAAAAGATAAAAGCATGCGTATGCGTGCAATTTGAACTATGTCAAAAAGGAAAACAAGATAATTTAGTGGAGATTTTTGAGTTTAAATTAGAAGTTTGCTTTTGTGAACAAGGAGATTTTCCTTTTGGGGGAGATTTGAGGGGATTTTGGATATCGAACAGGGAGCCTGACTGTGGGGAATGGCATCTTTTCTCTGCCATATTTCATTCTTTCTCTCCGTACTTAGGGGGGGATCCATCTGTTCGGCTTGAGGAGGATATACAATGTGAAAGGAAAGCAGTTGCAAAATCATCGTCCTGTCAATGAGAAATTTTATGCAAATTTATTATCCTCCTTGAGCTCATGCTCGGGGCTTCCTCATCCCTTCGTGTTCGCGGCTTCCTCATCCCTTCATCTCTTATTCGACCGGGACTCTATTGCACTGGCCCTCTCTTGGATAGTTGTTTGCAGAACGTCTTTACGCTGATATTACAATTTAATTCTAGATAAATTATCGGATAAGTCATTCTATATCCTTGAAACTGAATCTTATGCGATGGCCTACCTTTTTACTGAGTTTTCCATTAATTTGTGGAGATTTGATATGTATGACTTTCGTTTGTTGTTCTTTTTGCATGGAATCTCGATTTCATTTTAATTTGGCTTTGATCATATAGAAGTTGGCGTAAACCTTCTGTAGGGGCATTTTCTTAGGTGGAATCCATGCTTTCAGCTCTATTGAAGAATTGAATGTTGTTTAGATGATAACTCGAGTTCGGAACTAAAACATGGAATGATGCTATTGAATGTTGTGGTACTTGTTTTCCATTCTTTCGTCACTGTACTCTATGCTATAATTGTCTTCGTAAAGTCTGTTGGAAATTTCTTAGGTCATGGCTACCTCTCTAACCAAGCCGTATCTACCTTCTCATACACTGATCAAGAAAATGCTACTCCTATCTCCTATTCTTCATAATGAATTGAGTGGAGTCATCGATGTTTAAGGGTTTACATGATAAATTAGGTATATAGAATATCTGTGGTTTAGGTGGTCGATCTCTGTACTGAGACTTCACCTTTCCTTGAATATAACCGATAATTCTTTTCCTTCACCGCCTGTGGGATGGTTTGGCTGGTACGCTAGTAGATTCATTCTTCTAATCTTTCTGTAGATTTTGATAAATTAGTTGGCTTGTAAAACTCTTGATGGTGGCTGCATGAAATGGAACTATAATGCCACCTACGGATACAGTATCTTTTTTTCGTAGCACCCTGAATCATGAGCTCTCTAAAATCGGGGATATCATCCACATTTTTGTAGGAAATCATCTCAGTAGATCGCTTAGAAGAGCCATGTCCATCTACTGTACCAATGCCCTGCAGCCATTTTTTTGCAGTCTCCTCTTTCTTTTGCCATTCAAGCTATGCCTGGTATTGGCAGCGCTGCTCTTCTATAGTCATCTCCTGATTTTCAGATCGAAAGGTTGCCTTCAAGGTGCCTGATTATCTTCCATTTATCTCGGCTTTGGGCTTTTGTCTCGCTTCCTCATCGTCGTTACATGAGTATGCAACATCAGAGTATACTTTGGAGCTAACCCAATCGCATTTTCAGGCCCTTTAGCCTTTAACAACCGCAGTGTCAGCAAGGAGCGATGGATAATTCTGTGTGTTGGAGTTACCAGTTTGCAACTGCAAATTCTGAAACCCACATGGTAAGGTGTATAGATTAAATGAACCTCGTTGATTCTTTGGAAACTTGCCTCGTCCGCAGCACTTGAGAATAGAATGTTGTAGGGTTTTAAATAACCTTCCTGTTTACATTGTTAACCTATCTCAGCTGTGGCGCTTGCACATAATAGGAAATTTTCAAGGTTTAAATAATCTCTCTGAATGCATTGTCAACCTGTCTCGGCTGTAAATAACCTGCTTGATTCTACTGACAATCCATCGCAGTTGCATACACCTGAAGTTGACAACAATCTTCTTAATAGGTCTCTGCATAATCTCTTTGCTCAAATTCAAAGCTTATAGGGAGGCTTGGGAGCTTCAATGCCTGTTTTATGAGTTGGGCGAATTCTGGCTGCATGTTGTGTCTTCTTGACAAGCATATTAGTGCCTAAAAATCGATTTACATAACTTGTCTTTGACATTCGGTGATATATATAGGTATATAGGTGTAAGGTTATATATGCAAGTATTTATATATTTATGTTCTTGGTATGTGTTTATCCCAGCTTAATCTGACTTAATGTCAATATATATAGATTATAATGTGTATGTCTTATGGTGAATAGTTATTAAGTATAGTTAAGATCTATCACTCATGTTAATGGTCAATGCACTATCTTATGTTTGTTTGTTTTTATACAAATATATAAATAGTGGTTTTTAATTGACTAAAGAAGTAGAATGCCTTAATATTGAAAAATGTTGGAAATCATCATAATAGTGATACCTAGTTTACAGGGGACGGATAAAATAGACAGCAGGATATGGAGAAAGTAAATGTATAGGTAATACCCTCATAGCTTAATCAATCCAAACAAGGAGACCATTACACTAATAAAATTAGGTATTGGATTGGTATTTAATTATAGAAGGTTCCGTGGAAGCATTTATACTTTGTAAGCTAATTAAGAATGTAATTCTTAGAAAAACATGAAGAATTTATATGAATATGTTAATTTTTTAGTTCTATAACTTATAAAAAAGGGGTAATATTATTGACTAATTTCTTCTACCAAAAACAAGTTGGGAAATACCTTTATAATGGAGACCTAATAGAGAGGAATTTAGTATCGTGAATATAAGTATGTGGGATAGGTATGGACTTATATGTGTAGTGGGGTTACAATTTAGAGTATATTGGTTGAGGGAAATGCAAAGTGTAATTCTAATATAATGTATTCTTATAAGCTCATTAATTATATTGAAAGACTTTATATCAAAATGTAAGTTGTTTGCTTAGAATGCTCCTTGAAATTAATACCTTGTACATGCAATGAAAGCAAAGAAAATAACAAAAATCTAGCTATATGGTTTTATAACGAAAATTACATATATAAAATCATAGATCCTTATCGTTACACATGTAAATATATATATATATATATACATATTCTCTTTGCGAATTGCTTACAACGACTTTATAATGATGCAAAATATAAGGAAATGGGTGATTGGAATATATCTTCTTTAATTATTTTATATAACTATATTTTGAGCATATAGATAGTTATTTGAATGTATGATTAGAGGAGTAATGGTTAGCAGTTTACCTTTAGAGGAATGTATTGATGAATAGTGATCTTGATCCTTAGTAAAGTTTAAAAGATCTTTTATTGGAATATTTGGGATATATGTTCAAGTCACTGCTTTAGTTATCTTAAACTACCTTTTAGTGAATGAATGGATAGAATGTTTTTGGTTGGATATTGCTCTTTAGGGTTTATTCTTTGAGTTTAATTATGTGTGTAAAGGTTGTTAGCATGATTTCAATTTGATGTGTTTACCCTGTTGGGTTGTGGGGTTTTGAAGGTAATATCTTTCATCAGTTTCGTGATTGGAATAATGAATGATTTTGATTGTTCCATCTTGATGTGACTTCCTCTTAGTTGATTTGGTTTTGAGGATATTTTTATGTTGAAGTTTTGTTGAAACCTTAATCTACTTTGACTTACCTTCATTTGCAGGCTTTTTGAGTAGCTATTCTTTTCTTAGACTTTCAGAGGCACGGGACAATTGTTAGATGATGTTTAATCTTTTATTTTCTCTTATTGTGGCAAGTTGTTTGGCATCATGGTTTTGGAAGGGTTGTACAGTGTAAATGAGAATTTTGTATTATGATTTTGGCAGGATGGGTAATGCCTTGCATGTATTTTAGTTGGGATTGGATATTATGTTTCTTTGTTGGTACAACCCTTGGATTTTGGTTTATGTTTTGGGTCTCTAGAGAGAGTGGCTCTTCATGGGGGCCAGCACCTCAAATAGGAGGAAGGGTTCAGGATAACCCATGTAAGAGTTAGATTAACATGTGAGAACTTAATAATAGAACTTAGGGGATGGGTAGTAATAACATAATAAGATAATCTTGGATACCTCGTCTATCCACTAGGGCTATCGAAGACTAATGGTAGACTGAGAAGGTCGTGGTTGGAAAAGTTGTTACCTTATCCTCATGAGAGGGGTTAGCGGCTCCGCATGAGTCACCCTATGGGGCCAACAACTTAAGTAGAAGGAAGGGCCAGGGTAACCATAGATGGGGGCCGATGCCTCAAGTGGCCTGGTATAGCCAACGCTTGGAGGAAGGGCTCAGGATAACGCATGTAGGACTATGCGATGACACTCTCCACTAGTTTCCCTTATGATTGTTTGCTCAGTTGCCTCTGGAAGTGTGTTATAATTGTTGACTGAAATTTACCTGCAACTTACAACTTCACCATTACACTTCACATGCCGTATAGAAACACCACATATTCAGTTACACCAATTCTATGCAACATCGAGCAACCAAAGCCAAAACGTGAGTCTTCTAATTCACTATAGATCAAATTCTATTTGCAAAAAAACAATAGTTCAACTTCTAGGGCAATTTTACAATCATTTATTGTAACACACTAGAAGTTGAAGTTTTTTTTTTTGCAAATATAATTTGATCTATAGTGAATTAGAACACTCACATTTTGGTTTTGGTTGCTCGATGTTGCATGGAATTGGTGTAACTGAGTATGTGGTGTTGCTATAGGGCATGTGAAGTGTAATGGTGAAGTTGCAAGTTGCGGGTAAATTCCAATCAACAATTATAACACACTTCTAGAGGCAACCAAGAAAACAAAGATAAGGGAAACTAGTGGAGAGTGTCATCGCATAGTCCTACATGCATTATCCTGAGCCCTTTCTCCAAGCACTGACTGTACTAGGCCGCTTGAGGTGTTGGCCCCCATCTATGGTTATCCTGGCCCTTCCTCCTACTTGAGGCGCTAGCCCCATAGGGTGACTCATGCGGAGCCGCTAATCCCTCTCATGAGGATGAGGTAACGACTTTGGCAACCATGGCCTTCTCAGTCTACCATTAGTCTGCGATAGCCCTAGTGGACAGACGAGGTATCCAAGATTATCTTATGATGTTATTACTACCCATCCCCTAAGTTCTCTTATTAGGTTTTCACTTGTTAATCTAACTCTTACGTGGGTTATCCTAAGTCCTTCCTCCTATTTGAGGCGTCGGCCCCCACGAATAGCCACTCTCCCCAAAGACCCAAAATATAAACCAAAATCAAAGGGTTGTACCAACAAATAAACATAATATCCAATCCCAACTGAAATACATGCGAGGCATTACCCATCCTGCCAAAATCACAATACAAAATTCTCATTTACACTATACAATCCTTCCAAAACCACGATGCCAAACAACTTGCCACAATAAGAGCAAATAAAAGATTAAACATCATCTAATAATTGTCCCATGCCTCTGAAAGTCTAAGTGATGAGGGCGCAGCCCGAGACTTAGAAAATAACCCACAAACAAGAGAATAATTTTATTATTCAGAAAATGGGAGCTTCTTACATGCGGAGGATCTCAAATCCCCAAGTTCTACAACACATGCAAGTTTGAAGCTCTGAGAATCACCCTTTAATGCTCTGAGAGCTTGTCCCCAAAAGTTACCCAAAAATTAGAAACCGCCCATAAATAGAGCTCCTCTTAAGTTTGGAGCCAAAACAACATTCAAATTTGAGTTTAGGCGGTTTGGCACCAAAAAATTACAACTTGAAGTTCAAATTTCAAAAGAACATTTGCAATTGTATCTTCTAGAAAGTGCGCCAACTTCCCAAGGCCATAACTTTTGATCCGTGACTCCAATTCGTGAACCATTTGAACTGTTGGAAAGGTATCGAAGTCAATAACACGTTCAAAATTTGCTACACTAATTTTGGCAAGTTTCAGGACTGATCTGGGAACTCTAAGTGCCTCAAATCTAACTCGAAAGATTTTCAAGTGCAAATTTGGGAAACTAAAATTGCAATATCTTTCAACCCAGGAATAGAAAATAAAATCCATAAATTGGGAATTTCATTATGACGAAAAGGGTATCCAAAAATGTAAAAAATCTAAAAATTGAGAATCTTGAAATTTAACTATTTTTGGGTGATGCAAGATTACCCTTACACCACTGGATGCTCCTACATCAGACACCCAGGGTAATTTGAGAAGTGACCCGTCACGTCTCAGATGGTTGAGGAAAACCCAACCAGTCAACTGCTACCTTAGATAGCCAAGATGAATCTTCTATAGGCCTTCCTCTCCATTTCACCAGATATTCTTCATACTGCCTATTTCTGGTACTCCTTCCCACACGACTAACCAAGATTGTTTCAATTTCCTCCCTTTCTGAAGTAGGTGCTGGAATGCCATACTGCCCTATTGTTGGTGCTTCCTTTGTTCCACCTTCATGATACTCTGTCAAATCTGAAATGTTGAATACAAGGGAAATGTTGATTCCATCAGGAAACTCTACCTCATATGCATTCCTTGATTCATGCTTCTTCAAAATCTTACAGGGACCGAATTTCTTCATCTTCAATTTGTTATAGGTTCCCACGGAAAACCTTTTATTTCTCAAGTGGACCATTACTTCATCACCAGTCTGAAACTCCTTATTCCTCCTTTTCTGATCTGCCTTAGCCTTATATTGTGTATTCATCTTATTAATGTGTTCTCGTACCTTCTCATGTATATTCTTGATATGCTTTGCAAAATCTTCGGCTTTAGCACTTATTTTCTTCTCTTGGGCCATCTTCCTCATTTCTGGGGTTGTTCTGGGGCTACCTCCATACACAATCTGGAACGGTGATCTACCAGTGCTTCTGTTGATAGAATTATTGTAAGAAAATTCTGCCTGGGGTAAGATCAAGTCCCATCCCTTGGGTTTATCTCCTACCAAACATCTCAGTAGGTTAGCAAGACTCCTGTTAACAAGCTCTGCCTACCCATCTATTTGTGGATGGTGTGTAAAACTGAACTTCAACTCTATCTTCAGCTTCTTCCACAAGGTCCTCCAAAAGTACCCCACAAATTTGGTGTCACGATCTGAAACAATACTGTTTGGCAGACCATGTAGCCTCACCACCTCTTTGAAGAACAAGTCAGCAATGTGGACTCCATCATGGGTCTTCTGACATGGAATGAAATGTGCCATCTTTGAAAATCTATCAACCACCACAAAGACTGAATCATTCCCTCGTTGTGTCCTTGGAAAACCAAGGACAAAGTCCATACTTATATCCTCCCATGGCCTCTTTGGTATAGGTAAGGGCTGATATAAGCCTGTATTCTGGCTCACTCCTTTAGCCATCTAACATACCCTACAGCTTTGTACAAACTTCTTCACATCCTATGACAATTGAGGCTAATAATAATGCTCACTGATAATGGCAATGGTCTTATCCCAACCAAAATGTCCTGCCATTCCTCCACTATGCTTCTCCTTTATCAGGTTCTCCCTCATGGAACTCCTCGGGATACACAATTGACTTCCCTTAAATAACATGCCATCCTGGATTATGAAATCTAGTCACCTTGTCCTGTCCACTGTAGCAGGTTCCTTGCAAGCTTTCCAAGCCTTTGCAAAATCAAGATCTTTTGCGTACAGTGTCTTAAGTTCATTGAACCCAACCACTTCAATCTGCATCTTTGTCATCAATGTATGCCTCCTACTTAAGGCATCCACAACCCTATTTGACTTCCCACTCCTATGTTTCAAAACAAAGGTATAACTCTGCAAAAACTCTACCCATTTCATATGCCTTTGATTTAATTTTCCTTGACTATTTAGGTACTGCAGGCCTGATGATCGATATATAGAATAAATTCCTTTGGCAACAAATAGTGTCTCCATTTCCTTATGCTTGAACTATTGCATAAAATTCGAACATATACATAATACTTTCTCTTGGCATCATTTAACTTTTCACTGAAATAAGCAATGGGCTTACCTTCTTGGCTCAACACTGCTCCAATGGCACAACCACTAGCATCACAATCCACCTGAAACACCTTGTTGAAATCTGGGAGGGCTAGAATAGGTTGCTTTGTTACCTTCTGCTTCAACAGTTCAAAACTCTTTGCCACTTTAGTGCTCCACTTGAATTCTTTTCTATCCCCTCTCATTGTTTCAGTCAGGGGTCCACAAATACTACTAAAGTTTCTAATGAACTTTCTATAAAAACTAGCCAAACCATGGAAAGATCTCACCTTGGTAGTAGTTCTTGGGGTAGGCCATTCCAGAATAGCCTTCACCTTCTCCGGGTCCATCTTGAGACCTTCTACTGAGACAACAAACCCCAAGTACACTAACTCCCTCTTCACAAAACTACACTTCTTCAGATTAATCAACAGTTTCTGTTCTCTTAACTTCTCAAAGGCTCTCTGAATATGCATCAAATGCTCATCCAACGTCTTACTAAAAATCAAAATATCATCTAAATACACAATAACAAAACTTCATAGAAATTCTTTTAATACCTCGTTCATGAGTCGCATGAATGTGCTCAGTGCATTGGTTAGCTCAAAAGGCATGACTAACCACTTGTATAGGCCCTCTTTGGTCTTGAAGAAAGTCTTCCATTCATCTCCCTCTCGAATCCAGATCTGGTGATATCCACTCTTCAAATCAATCTTTGTGAAGTACTGAGCTCCACTCAAACAGTCCATCAGGTCATCCATCCTTGGCAGGGGAAATCTGTACTTGATTGTTATCTTGTTTATGGCTCAGGAATCTATACACCTCCTCCACTCCCCATCCTTCTTTGGTGCTAGTACTGTAGGTACTACACATGGACTAAAACTCTCCTGTATCAAACTTTTTCTCAGCAACTCTTGAACTTGTATGTTCAACTCCTCATTTTCTGCCAGAGTCATTCTATGAGTTGCCTTATTTGGAAAATTGGCTCCAAGAATGAAGTCAATCTGATGACTGATCTTCCTTATTGGTGGTAAGCCCTCAGGTACATTATCAGAAACAATATCCTAAAACTCATCCAACATCCCAGAAACTTCTTCTGGAACCTTCTCACTATCTTCTTTACTCACTCTAGGAATCAATGCATAACACACATGCTCATGCTTCATACCTTCTAAAAATTTTCTTCCATCTACATAACAAATTCTAGCACTACTGCATACCTTTTCTTCGGTCTCCTTCACGGGTTTCAACTTGTGACGAGCCCCATCCTTTGTCAAGGAATAAGTGTTTGCATGGCCATCATGTATAACTCGCCTATCGAACTGCCATGGCCTCCCCAACAACATGTGACATGCATCCATGGGGATGATATCACAGAGTACCTCATTATGGTAGCTCCTGATCTTGAACTTTACTAAGCATTGCTCATTGACCAAAACTTTGTGGTCTTTCTGCAACCAGGCAATCCAATACGGATGCGGGTGCCTTTCTCTCTTCAGCTTCAACTTTGTGACCATCTCTTCTGACATAGATTATCGGTGCTCCCACCATCAATAATGACATCACAACATTTTCCTTCACACTTGCACCTTGTGCGAAACAGATTCTTCCTCTGTTCTGGTTTCTTTTCCTTAGTCACCAAGGCTCTTCTAATCACTAGGGCTTCTCCCCTTTCAGCATCATCTGAATGTTCAAATTGGGCCTCCTCATCTACATGTGCAACCCTTCCACGACCTTTTGGCCTTTTGTTTGCCCTTCCTTGGTGTTGTGGACATTCATAGGCTTGATGCCCTTCTTCACCACACGTAAACACGTTCCTTTGAAACCACCTCTTCCGGATCCTTGTCCATATCTCCCTCATCCTCTACCTTTGATCACCACTTGTTTTGATCACGAGGCAGAAGTTGTCATTCCTTTGGCTTAGGCTGGTACCCACATCTTCACTTTTCTTTTCATCATCATTTCGCTTCCTGAAGGTCTTCCATGCCTCTTCCACTTTGACCTCCTCATCCTTTTTGCTTGCCATCAAATATTTTGTTCAACTTCTCTTCCACCTTCAAAGCAAACTGATACACATCCTCAATGGTGGTCATTCTGACTAGGTTTAACTCCTCCGAATGCTCGGTCGTAACCCATTAAGATATCAGGCTACCTTCTCCTTATTGGCCTCTGTGTGGCGGTTCGATGATTATCTTGTAAAATATTCATTATATTCTTTCAGATCTGCTTCCTTGCTTCAACCCTTGCAATTTCTTCAACAAATCTAGCCGTAGTCCACGGTATGAACTATTTTTTCGTTTCTCTACCATGCGATCCCACCGGGTGATATTTCATTTTCCTCTTCAATTTCTTTCCAACTGGACCTCTTTCCACCAAATCTGGCATGGCCCTTGCTTCATTTTGCAAACTTAACTGATCCGGGTCCTCTATTTCCTCATACTCAAAATATTCTTCTAGCTCGTTGATCTAGTCGATCAACTCTTCCGGTTCAGACCACGGAATAGCGGGGACTTCTACTCTAGGTTTTTCTCAATCTTCGAAATGGCCCTTATTAGCGCATTTGGTCTTGATCAATTGCTTCTTCTTCCTCTTCTACATTTGAACCTTCTTCCTCTCCTTCATCCCTCGCTTTCCTCCTTAGGTTTAACCCTCTTCTCAACTGTTTCTTGTACATCAATCTGTCTTTGGAGGGTTGCCATGCATCTCTTCCACCAGCATTTCTACCACCTCGACCACCTTTGGCACCACCACGCCTACCAGGCATCACTCTTGGAGGCATCTTTCTTGACCTCAACCCACAACCATGGTCTTGGTGCGAACTGCCTCACGATCGGTGATCTGTCCACATGCTCAAGAAAACCTGCTCTGATACCACTTGATGAGGGTTGTAGCCCGAAACTTAGAAAATAACCCATAAAAAAGAGAATAATTTTATTATTAAGAAAATGAAGCTTCTTACATGTAGAGGATCTCAAATCCCCAAGTTCTACAAGACATGCAAGTTACAGAAAGCTATAGAATCACCCTTTCACAATATACGAGCTTGTCCCCAAAAAGTTACCCAAAAATTAAAAACCCGCCCATAAATAGAGATCCTCTTAATTTTGAAGCCAAAACAACATTCAAATTTGAGTTTAGGCGGTTTGGCGCTGAAAAATTACAACTTGAAGTTCAAATTTCAAAAGAACATTTGCAATTGTATCTTCTAGAAAGTGCGCCAACTTCCCGGGGCCATAACTTTTGATCCGGGACTCCAATTCATGAACTGTTTGAACCGTTGGAAAGGTCTCGAAGTCAATAACACACGCAAAATCCACTATGCCAATTTTGGCAAGTTTTGGGGCCGATCCGGGAACTCTAAGTGCCTCAAATCTAACTCGAAAGATTTTCAGGTGCAAATCTGGAAAACTAAAACTGCAATATCTTTCAACCCAGGAATAGAAATTAAAAACCATAAATTGAGAATTTTATTATGACGAAAAGGGTATCCAAAAATGTAAAAACATCTAAAAATTAAGAAACTTAAAATTTAACTATTTTTGGGTGATGCAAGATTGCCCTTACACCACTAGATGCTCCTGCATCACTAAGAAAAGAACAGCTTCTGAAAAAGCCTACAAATGAAGGTAAGTCAAAGCAAATTAAGGTTTCAACAAAACTTCAACATAAAAATCTCCTCAAAACCAAAACTACCCGCAACCTACAACTTCACCATTACACTTCACATGCCCTATAGGAACTCCACATACTCAGTAACACCAATTCCATGCAACATCAAGTAACCAAAGCCAAAACATGAGTGTTCTAATTCATCGTAGATCAAATTCTATTTGCAACAAAAAATAGTTCAACTTCTAGGGAAATTTTATAATCATTTATTGTAACACCCCATTGTGCGAACCCCAAAGGACATCAAAACAATAATTACCACATAATTTTATTTATTTTTAGTAAATCTAAACATACATGAGATGCACATTGAGCCATAAATCATAACACTTAATAAGAGAAATTCACTAACACTTACGTCCCTTGGGGTACATGAAGAGTCATTACAAAACTTAAATCCATACAATGACAATAAAAAATGAATGCCAAAGATATAATCCATAACAAAGTAAAAATATACAAATATAACACATACCTGACAAACAATTACTAAGGATTCACATTCACACAAAGTTTACCAAAGATAAAATATTACATCACATCATTTTCATTGCATTGCAATGTTCCAAAGTTACAATGATACAAAGGTGTTCCCCAACATGAACATAAACAATCCAAAAAGATAGAATGATACAACTGAGCAAATTAATACAAGTATCATAACTAGCTCCACATTAGATACAACTCTAGAGTCTCCACAAGTAACACAAATCTACACCTCTCGATCCTCAACTGGGGACCCAATGGGGTGCTTAGAACGTTCCACCTGACCATGTGGGTCCAAAGACCCACCCCCCATACTAAGGAGCTAACAGGAAAGTGACTATGACTATGAATGCCGCAAGACCAACCCAATAAAGAATATCATAGTAATAATAACTTCAAAAGAAAAAATAGAAGATTCCATAGATCATAAATGACAACAACCAAGATCCAATCATAGTAAACACAAGACCATAAAAACACATCATAGATATATCAAAAGAAACAATCATAATCACTTGCAAAGTAAATTCCAATCAATAATTATAACACACTTCCAGAGGCAACCAAGCAAACAAGCATAACGGCAACTAGTCGAGAGTGTCATCGCATAGTCCTACATGGGTTATCCTGAGCCCTTCCTCCAAGCACTAGTTGTACCAGACCACTTGAGGTGTCAGCCCCCATCTATGGTTATCCTAGCCCTTCCTCCTACTTCAGGCGTTCACCCATAGGGTGACTCATGTGGAGCCGCTAACACCTCTCATGAGGATGAGGTAATGATTTTGCCAACCACGGCCTTCTCAGTCTACCATTAGTCTGTGATAGCCCTAGTGGATAGATGAGGTATCCAAGATTATCTTATGATGTTATTACTACCCATCCCCTAAGTTCTATTATTAGGTTTTCACTTGTTAATCTAACTCTTATGTGGGTTATCCTGAGCTCTTCCTCCTATATGAGGCACTGACCCCCATGAAGAGCCACTCTCCCCAGAGACCCAAAACATAAACCAAAATCCAAGAGTTGCATCAAGAAAGAAACATAATATCCAATCCCAACTAAAATACATGCGAGGCATTACCCATCCCACCAAAATCACAATACAAAATTCTCATTTACACTGTACAACCCTTCCAAAACCACGATTCCAAACAAGTTGCCACAATAGGAGAAAATAAAAGATTAAACATCCTCTAACAATTGTCCTATGCCTCTGAAAGTCTAAGAAAAGAACATCTACTCAAAATGCTCGCAATTGAGGGTAAGTCAATGCAGATTAAGGTTTCAACAAAATGTCATCATAAAAATCTCCTCAAAACCAAATCAACTAAGAGGAAGCCACATCAAGATGGAACAGTCAAAATCATTCATTATTCCAATCGCGAAACCCATGAAAGATATTACCTTCAAAACCCCAAAACCCAACATGGTAAACACATCAAATTGAAATCACCTTAACAGCCTTTACACACATAATTACACTCAAAGAATAAACCCTAAAGAGCAATATCCAACCAAAAACATTCTATCCATTCATTCACTAAAAGCTAATTTAAGATAACTAAAGCAACGACTTAAACATATATCCCAAATATTCCAATAAAAGATCTTTTAAACTTTACTAAGGATCAAAATCAATATTCATCAATATATTCCTCTAAAGTTAAATTGCTAACCATTACTCCTCTAATCATACATTCAAATAACTATCTAGACGTTCAAAATATAGTTATATAAAATAATTAAAGAAGATATATTCCAATCACCCATTTCCTTATATTTTGCATCATTATAAAGTCATTGTAAGAAATTCATGAAGAGAATATGTATATATATATTTACGTGTGTAACAATAAGGATCTATGATTTTATATATGTTATTTCCATTATAAAACCATATAGCCAGTTTGTTGTTATTTTCTTTGCTTTCATTGCACGTACAAGGTATTAATTTCAAGGAGCATTCTAAGCAAACAACTTACATTTTGATATAAAGTCTTTTAATACAATTAATGAGCTTATAAGAATACATTATATTAGTATTTCACTTCGCATTTCCCTCAACCAATATACTCTAAATTGCAACCCCACTACACATATAAGTTGTAGTGCCCCTCCGCATTTGTTTCTTCGTCATAGTTGTGCAGGTATGATAGGTTGATTTGAGGTGTCTTGTTGATTTCCTTGTTTAATTGATAAAATTGATGTTATGTTTAGTCTTGATTAATCAATTCAATTAAATTAAATTGATAACATAAAACATAAATTAATTTTGAATTAAAGGAAAAACTATAATTAAATAGATTATGTTGTTTTGGTTGTTCAATGTGATTTGTAGCTTGGAATTAAATAAATTGTCAAATTATAAAGTGATATAAAATATAAAGCTATTAATTATTAATTACTAAGTTATAAAGTATTAATAATAATCAAATTATTGACAATTGTTAGTTAAGGTTGAGATTTATTAGTAATGCAAAAGATGGGAAAATAGTATAAGGAAATTAAATGTTATAATGGAATACCAAATAGAATGAAGATAAGGACAACAAATTAAAAAGAAAAGAAAAGCAAGGAAATATAGAAAAAGAATAAAGAAAAAGATAAAATAAAAAAAATGTGCTCATGCACAGCTGGAAACTAAGTCTGGATGGGGAAACTTGTTTTATTAATGAGGATTGCTTGATTTTGTCTTAAAAATAAAAAAAATAAAAACAAAAATAAAAAATAAAAAATAAAAACAAAAATAAAAAATAAAAAATAAAAACAAAAATCAAAATCAAAATCAAAATCTCCTTGGATCTTTGCTTGAAGTAGAATCAATTTTGGGTTAATAGGGGAGGTCGAGGGTTTTCAATGGGGGGACTACTCTATGATGGGTTTTGTTTTTGGGCTTTGTAGCCGAGAGGAAATACCAGAATCACCTTCTTATTGGAATAATGTTAATGGTTACAGTGATCGTCAGTAAGAGTGGTGATTGTGCTTTAAAAGGCGGGGCTCTATATTCAGCCGAGGTGTTCACTAGGGACATTCCATGGCAATGAATTAGACAGGTTCATTCCTATCTTTGAATTTCTTTTTTTTATTTTAAATTCTGTTTGGCTTTTTCAACAATATAACACCCTAAGTACTCTGGTAGTTTTCTTTTGACATTGTGAATGCGCTGGTTGTCCCTCTTAAATTAGGGAATCCATGTATGTCTTTTACCGTACCTATTATGGCGTTATTAAAACATCAAGTCTTGGGTCTAAACTATTCCATTTTCTGGAACCAGATTATCATTCCTTTGTAGCATCTGCTATATGACTAATCATGTTTCATTAACTTAACTTCATCCTTTATCTGATTCATTTGTATTCTGAACATAACCTACACCAACTCGGTGCTACCGTACCAATTTACTTGGTCATGCAAGTTCTTCTCTCTGGTGTCGCCTTTATGCTCACCTAATACTTGGCGTCACCACTAAGGTTCCTCTGGTAACTTCTTGGCATGAATTCATCCTTGTTTAAGACTCCTTCAAGTTCGCAAAACTTGTGCATGCGCACATTATAGTTCAAGTTTTCTTTAGATCATTTGATTCTTGCTTTTACTTCACCAATTGCCTCCTTTAGACTGTCGAATCCGATATAAATGATAGGAATGGTTCACACCTTTTCGAACAATTTCTCTCGTGAAAAATTTGAGGACGAATGTAAATACAACTAGATAACCAGAACGTTCTTTTGCGGATTCTCTGCACTTTTCTCATTGCTCACTAAATTCACGCATAGAATCTGATCATACTCTGCCGTCTTCTTCTGCCAAGCCAATTTCACCTATATTAGCATTGAACTCCTATTATCTGGATGTGAGCTACCTCATACACAGTAGTCATGCATTTTTTTATGGCCATCGCTAAAATTGCAATCAGGGATTTGTTTAAATTTTTCTTTCGGATCGCGCCCATCTTCTCTCAAATATACGTCCATTGATGCATCCGTTGTGGATTGGGGGCGACTGTGTTTGAACCGAGCTTTTTTGTTGCCATAGGCGAGCCCTTAGTCGTTCCTTTCTCCCAATGAACTGTTTTTAGTTCGTTTCTCTTAGCATCACCCATATCTTCCACAAAATAACGTATCCTTTTTAAAATAATAGAAACGGTTCACATCTCTCTAAGGATAGTGGCTGCTTTTCTTATTTTCAGTTTACCTATCTTCACATGCCTCCTTATTTTGATTTGATAAAAGGTAAGTTTCTCCTTTTTAAAGCCTAAAGACTAGGAGAGAAATCGAATTCTTCTTAAGGGAAGTAAATCTTGATTTTAAATAAGGGAAGGGGGGGTAAGATAAGATCCCATTTTTTTTTTTAAGATGATTTAATTTAATTTCTCTTTTTAGAGTATAATTTTAGGGTAATTAATATGTGAGGATTATATTATTTCATTGACATTATTTAGAAATTATGTGAGTGAACTAAAATAAATAATTAAATATATGTCTTTCATTTGTAATCTTAAATACTTAAGTTATTACTCTTAAAGAGAATTCGTTAATTAAGTGAGTGAATTAATTAAGATTAAAGGAAGATATTAACTATATGAATTATATTTTAGTTGTATATATATTTATACACAATATTTTTGAAGGAAATTATTATGTTTTACATATTTAGTCAAATACCTCTTTTAAGGAAGTAAGTCTTGTGGGTTTTAAAGTGGAATATAGTTGAATTATATTACATAACATTAAATGCACCTCTCTTCATATAAGGTTCTTTGTAGGGAATAAATGTAAAAGATAATATGCTACCCTCCTTAGTATGATAGGAGGGCATAGATATTTATTTGTAGATGAGAATTTCAGTATTTAGAAGTAAGTATGGTAACTAGGTTTTAAAATTAAGTGGGAAGTGTTAATTAATAGATTAGTAAAATGAATAGAGAGAGATTACTTTATGTTAATCTTTGATAATTTGTATAAATATTGACAAATTAGTTTACTTGTAATTTGGTTAGTTACAAGTGGAATGGTTAAATTAGAAATCATGAGAAGTGTTTTTTTTAATGTTATGATCGCCTTGATCTATTGTGAACTTATGTTAGGTAAATCGATTAATTTTATTGTTGTCATGGTTGATGGTTCTGCTTGAGTTGTTAATGAGTCGAATTGAAAAGTTCATTGAGTTATGGGTATTCTGAGAGGAGAAAATAGAGGTTTCCCTTGGATTTATGATTTATTTTGTATCGAAGTTGATTATGAAGTTTGGATGGAGTTGTTGATCTTATCTTGATGTATCCTCTTATTATATTTGAATTGAAAAATAGTTCTTTGAGGTCTTGCAATTATTGTTGTCAGTTCTTGGATGAGGAAACCCTAGTGTAAGCCTTTTGAGAGTCTTCTAGAGGCTTGATTTTATTGTTGGTCAATGTTCCTCATTTTATGTGCTCTAGACATGGCAAGATATTGGTAGCATTAATTTGAAAGGGTTGTACAAAACTTTGTGAGATTCTGACTATGTACTTGTTAGCGAGATGGGTAATGCCTCGCATGTTTTTATGTTGTGATTCTATGTTCAAATTATGATGGTACAACCCTTGGTTTTGATGTTTGTTGGGTCTCTAGGGAGAGTGGCTCTTCGTGGGGGTTGGCGCCTCAGTTAAGAGGAAGTGCATAGGATAACCCACGAATGAGTTTGTATAACAAGTGAAAATTAATAATAGAACTAGGGCGATGGGTAGTAAAGCACACAAGATAATAAATATTGGATACCTCGTCTATGCATTAGGGCTGTCATAGACTAATGATAGATTGAGAAGGTTGTGTTCGACAAAGTCGTAATCTTGTCTTCATGAGAGGTTATCGACTCCACATGAGCTACCCTATGGTGTCGGCGCCTCAAGTAGGAGGAAGAGCCAGGAGATCCATAGATGGGTGCTGGCGCCTCAAGTTGGAGGAAGGGCCAGGAGATCCCATGAGAGCTATGCAATGACACTCTTCACTAGACACACCCGTTTGCCTTGTTTCCTTTTTGCCTCTGGAATTGTATTTTGAATGTTGTATCAGTTCTTTTGGAATTTTTTCATGATTGTTTTTTTTGGTTACTTGTTTAACGGTTGTTGCCTTAATTATTGTGATGAGTTTCATGGCTTTATGTTATTATGATGTCTCTTGGATGTTCTTGGTTGAGGTCTCTTTCTTGTTAGCTCCTTAGCACGGGGGGTGGGTCTTTGGACCCACATGGTCGGGTGGAACGTGCTAAGCACCCCATTGGGTCCCCAGTCAAGGATCGAGAGGTGTGGATTGGTGCCAGTTGCAGTGATTCCAGAGTTGTATTCGTCTTGGAGCCAGTTATGAAACTTTGTACTCATTTGTTTAGTTGTATCATGTTATCTTATTGTATGGTTTTCATTCATGTTTGGAAACACTTTTGTATCATTGTACCTCTTGAACATTGTAATGTGATGTAATGTAGTATTTCATCTTGATAAACCTTGTGTGGATATTGGTCCATGGCAATTGTTATTCGATGTGTCGTATTTGTGGAGTTGTGTCCTTTGAGTTTATATCATGATAAGAGTTTATCATTATGTGTTGAGTTAATCATGTATATGTTGTATTTATGTTCACGGATGGTTTCTTATCAATGATTTTTCATGTATGAGTTACATTTTTAAATGTTTACTTTGTTATGGATTATGTCTCTGGCTTTCATTCTTTGTCGTTGATGTACGGATTTAAGTTTCATAATGAATCCTCATGTACCCCAAGGGATGTACGTGTTAGTGAATTTGTTTAATTAAGTTTTATGACTTATGAATCTTTGTGCATCTCATGTATATTTTGATTTACTTTAAAAAAAAATTGTGTGGGAATTATTGTTTTGTTGTCCTTTGGGGTTCGTATGATGGGGCATTACATAAGTCCATTCCTATCCCGCATACTTAAACTCATGATACTACAATCCTCTCTATTAGGTCTCCATTATAACGGTATTTCCCAACTTGCTTTTGGTAGAAGAAATTAGTCAATAATATTACCCCTTTTTTAAAAGTTATAGAACTAAAGAATTAACATATTCAGATAAAATCTTCATTTTTTTCTAAGAATTACATTCTTAATTAGCTTACAAAGTATAAATGCTTCCACGAAACCTTCTCTAATTAAATACTTTACCAATCCAATACATAATTTTATTAGTGTAATGGTCTCCTTGCTTGAATTGATTAAGCTATTAGGGTATTACCTATACATTTACTTTCCCCATGTCCTGCTATTTGTTTTATCCATCCCCTATAAACTAGGTATCGCTATTATAATGATTCCCAACACTTCTCAATGTTAAGGCATTCTACTTCTCTAGTCAATTAAAAACCACTATTTATATATTTGTATAAAAACAAACAAACATAAGATAGTGCATTGACCAGTAACATGAGTGATAGATCTTAACTATACTTAATAACTATTCACTATAAGACATACACATTATAATCTATATATAATGACATTAATTTAGATTAAGCTGAGATAAACACATACCAAGAACATAAATATATAAATACTTGCATATATAACCATACACCTATATACCTATATATATCACCGAATGTCAAAGACAAGTTATGTAAATAAATTTTTAGGCACTAATATGCTTGTCAAGAAGACACAACATGCAGCCAGAATTTTCCCAACTCATAAAACAAGCATTGAACCTCCCAAGCCTCCCTATAAGTTTTGAATTTGAGCAATGAGATTATGCAGAAACCTATTAAGAAGATTGTTGTCAACTTCAGGTGTATGCAACTGTGATGGATTGTCAGTAGAATCAACTAGGTTATTTAAACCTTTACAAATTTCCTATTATGTTCAAGCACCACAGCTGAGACAAGTTGACAATGTATTCAAAGAGATTATTTAAACCTTGAAAATTTCCTATTATGTGCAAGTGCCATAGATGAGACAGGTTGAAAATGGAAACATGAAGGTTATTTAAAACCCTACAACATTCTATTCTTAAGTGTTGCGGATGAGGCAAGTTTCCAGAGAATCAGGGAGGTTCATTTAATCTATACACCTTACCACGTGGGTTTCAGAATTTGCAGTTATAAACTGGTAACTCCAACACACAGAATTATCCATCGCTCCTTGCTGACACTGTGGTTGTTAAAGGCTAAAGGGCCTAAAAATGCTTACGACTGGGTTAGCTCCAAAATATACTCTGATGATGCATACTCATGTAACGATGATGATGAAGATGAGGAAGTGAGACAAAATTCCAAAGCCTAGATAAATCGAAGAAAATCAGGCACCTTCAAGGAAAACTTTCAATCAGAAAATTAGGAGATGACTACAGAAGAGCAGCGTCGACAATACCAGGCATAACTTGCATGGCAAAAGAATGAGGAGACTGCAAGAAAATTGGCTGCAGGGCATTGGTACAAGAGATGGACATGGCTCTTCTAAGTGATCTATTGAGATGATTTCCTAAAAAAATGTGGATGATATCCCCTTTTTTAGAGAGCTCATGATTCAGGGTGCTATGAAAAAAAGATATTGTTTTGGTATCCGTAGGTGGCATTATAGTTCCATTTCATGCAACCACCATCAAAAGTTTTACTAGCCAACTAACATATCAAAATCTCCAGAAAGATTAGAAGAATGAGTCTACTGGCGTACCAACCAAACCATCCCACAGACGGTGAAGGAAAAGAATGATCGGTTATATTCAAGGAAAGGTGAAGTCTTAGTACAGAGATCAACCACCTAAACCAAAGATATTATATATACCTAATTTATCATGTAAACCCTTAAACATCAGTGACTCCACTCAATTCATTATCAAGAATAGGAGATAGGAGTAGCATTTTCTTGATAAGTGAAAATGAAATCTATAGAGTACATGAGAAGGTAGATACGGCTTGGTTAGAGAGGTAGCCACGACCTAAGAAATTTCCAACAAACTTTACAAAGACAATTATAGCATAGAGTATAGTGACAAAAGAATGGAAAACAAGTACCACAACATTCAATAGCATCATTCCATGTTTTAGTTCCGAACTCAAGTTATCATCTAAACAACATTCAGTTCTTCAATACAGCTGAAAGCATGGATTCCACCTAAGAAAATGCCCCTACAGAAGGTTTACGCCAACTTCTATATGATCAAAGGAAAATTAAAATGAAATCAATATTCCATGCAAAAACAACAGCAAATGAAAGTCATACATATCAAATCTCCACAAATCAATGGAAAACTTAGTAAAAAGGTAGGCCATCGCATAAGATTTAGTTTCAAGGATATAGAATGACTTACCTGATAATTTATCTAGAATGAAATTGTAATATCAGCGTAAAGACGTTCTGCAAACAGCTATCCAAGAGAGGGCCAGTGCAATAGAGTCCCGGTCGAATAAGAGATGAAGGGATGAGGAAGCTGCGAACATGAAGGGATGAGGAAGCCCCGAGCATGATCTTAAGGAGGATAATAAATTTGCGACGATGATTTTGTAACTGCTTTCCTTTCACATTGTATATCCTCCTCAAGCTGAACAGATGGATCCCCCGCTAACTAACAAGAGAAAGAATGAAATACAGCAAAGGAAAGATGCCATTCCCCACAGTCAGGCTCCCTGGTTCGATATCCAAAATCCCCTCAAATCTTCCCCAAAAGGAAAATCTCCTTGTTCACAAAAGCAAACTTCTAATTTAAACTCAAAAATCTCCACTAAATTATCTTGTTTTTATTTTTGACATTAGTTCAAATTGCACGCATGCACATGCTTTTATCTATTTATCTTTTTTTTTTCCTATGTACTCTTTTCTTTCCAATTTTTTTTTTTTTTTTTTAACACTTCAACTTACAAGCCCTATCTTCTTATCCATGTAAATTACTTTGTTAAATAATTATCTTTTCATCTTTATTAAATTACAAATCACATTATTTTTCTATATATAATAAATATCCCCCACAAGATAATCTTTTGTAAGGTAAAATTAATTTAATTATACATAAAAAAATAAACATGTAATTATTATTTCACGATATTGAGTTGTTATTTACAATTTTTACTTCTAATTTTATTTAAATTACTCCATCAATATGTTTTATATAATAATTTATTTAATTCATCCCTAAATGACAACATCTCCACCAATTAATTCAATTAACTCACTTAACAAATCCATTAAAATCTCACATTAACCACATAAACTGACTAAATAACAACAAGATGACAAAACCACTTGTGCAAATATCCAGGAGGGCCACAATGGATGGGGCACTACATTTATTAATTGAATTTCATATTCAAATATGCAACAAAATTCATTTAATAAAATAAGCCAAATTTTGTTTTGGGGGTGTAGATACTTAAAATTTTCCTAATCAATATCACACGTTTGATTTGGTTTATTAATGTCATTTTCATCTTGATTTGACCTCTTTCATCTATTTAATTAAATAGTCCTAATTGTTTAATTAAATTCATCATTTTTGTCTATTAATCGGATAATCAACGTTATTGAATTAATTTACCTCTTTCATGCTAATTTTCATTCTATTTGATTAAATAATGTAAATTATTTGATTAAATCCCTTATTTCCTCTTGTTTGATTAAATAATCTTAATTATTTAATCGAATGTCATAAATCCCGCCCTTTTAATTAAATGATCTTATTGTTTAATTAGAATCCTAAATTATCTCATCCTACACAATTAAATAATATCTTAATTATTTAATTGACTAATATATTTTAATTCCTCCTACTTCTCCCACTTGCAAGAGAATATTCTCAAGAATATTCCTTCAATTCAAATTCACATATTTCCCACCAAATGGAAATATCTTCCAACATTCTTCCTAAAATCACGGGATTTATGTTTGTCTCAATGAATTTGAACCCTTGATCAATTCCCTTGATCCATGACATTGAGTAATCTTAATCCTTCATTTGATCATTAATCCATGTCATTCCTTCCCATCCATTTCTATCCATTGATTAGCTAATCTAATCCTAGCCATTGATTTATCTAAAAATCCTATAAATAGCCCTCATTTCTATCAATTATTCATCCATAAATCATTTGAGCATCCTTATGTTGCAAGAATTCATATCCATTTTCATCATTTGTGAGTAATTTTATGTTTCAATCTTCATCAACACATCAAATCCAAGCTTTGCATGAATGGGGTTAGGAAAGAGTTGATCCTTCCACATCAAGTCATCACTAATCCCCTAATGGGATGAGGTTTGAGTGTTTCATTAGGTTTCCTTGATCAATTTCATGTTATTTCATGTTTTTAATGGATTCTTAGTTAGCAATTCAAGAATTTCAT
Source organism: Sequoia sempervirens (assembly GCA_007258455.2). Taxonomy (NCBI): domain Eukaryota; kingdom Viridiplantae; phylum Streptophyta; class Pinopsida; order Cupressales; family Cupressaceae; genus Sequoia; species Sequoia sempervirens. The sequence continues at coordinate 157,198 of VDFB02391294.1, forward strand.
TGGGAATGTGGGTTAATTAGGTTGAATTCTTAGTTTCTTAGTTGATTCTAGGTGTACTTGATCTATACTTTATTCATGTTCATAGGGGGCATTTCCCTTGAGCCCTCGATTGGGGGCATTGCCCCCATACCCCTACCATGGGCTCCACCTCTAGGTCCCTACCGAGGAGATAATACCCTTCAGACCCTATAAGAGGGGCTCCACCCCCTTTCATTCCTATTTGAATTGTTTTATCAATATCCTAGAGCTTATTTTTGCATCCTCTTTGTAATGGAATTGGTCTTATATCCTTATCACGATCTTGACTAAAAAATCAAAATTTTTGCTTGATCTCTTGAGGGGGAAATATATCATCATTCGTTCCTTCTATTGGGGCACAGTGGGGAATCCGAAAAAATCATAAATTTTTAAATTTTTGATTTAAGCAAATATGTTGATCTAAGAAACATTAGTTATTTGAACTAATGTAGCAAATACCTCACTTCAAAGAGGGGTAAAATGTAGACACTTAAAATTGTCTTAATCAATATCACACATTTGATTCGATTTACTAAGACCACTTTCATCCTAATTTGACCTTTTTCATCTATTTAATTAAATAATCCTAATTGCTTAATTAAATTCATCATTTTCTTCTATTAATCAGATAATTAATATTATGGGATTAATTCACCTCTTTCATGCTAGTTTCCATCTTGTTGATTAAAATAATGCAAATTATTTCGTTAAATCCTTCAAGTCCTCTCATTTGATTAAATAATCTCAATTAATTAATTAAATGTAATAATCCCACTCTTTTAATTAAATAATCTAATAGTTTAATTAAAATCCTAAATTCTCTCATCTTGCACAATTAAATAATATCTTAACTGTTTAATTGACTAATATCTTCTAATTCTTCCAACTTCTCCCACTTGCAAGAGAATATTCCTTCAATTCAAATTCAAATATTTCCCACTAAATGGAAATATCTTCCAACATTCTTCCTAAAATCACAACATTTGTGTTTGTCTCAATCAATTTGAACCATTGATTAATTCCCTTGATCCATAGCATTGAGTAATCCTGATCCTTAGCATTGAGTAATCCCGATCCTTCATTTAATCCTTGATCCATGTCATTCCCTTTCATCCATTTCTATCTATTGATAAACCGAATCAATCTTAGCCATTGATTACTCTAGAAATCCTATAAATATAGTCCTTCTTTTATGAATAATTCATCCACAAATCATTTAAGCATCCTTATGTTGCAAGAATTCATATCCATTTTCATCATTTGTGAGTAATTTTGTGGTTCAATCTTCATCAACACATTAATTCCAAGCTTCGCATCAATGGGGTTAGAAAAGAGTTGATCCTTCCACATCAAGTCAACACTAATCCCCCAATGGGATGAGGTTTGAGTGTTTAATTAGGTTTCCTTGATCAATTTCATGTTATTTCATATTTTTAATGGATTCTTAGTTAGCATTTCAAGAATTTCATTGGGAATGTGGGTTAATTAGGTTGAATGATTAGTTTCTTAGTTGATTCTAGGTGTATTTGATCTACATTTTATTCATGTTCACATTTTTGGCATACCCAGTGGGACCCCATGCCCCTAGCTAACAATTTTTTCTTGAGAATTTTCATGTTTTACAGGAACAAGAAGCATTGTGACACATTTAAAATATTGTGACGTAGTTGTAGTTCATAGAGAAACCTTGTCACACCCCATCTTGTTATTACTGATTTACTTTTACCTTCACGGGTAAATAGGATGGTAAATTCAATCATGAGTTTGATATGCTTGCTAAAATAATAGAATACAGAAATAGATATTATGTGAAAGTATTAATAAATGCTTACTATGGCTTTGAAAAGTAATTATTTTTACATTTATTGCTATATGAATTTTCTTAAGTTTTATGATGCATATGAATTTGTTATGAACGTCTAACTACCATTGCAAATATACTAAGCTAGTTGCAAGGACAAGTTCATTTCTCTAGGTGGATGGGAAGTATCACTCGGGAGAAGTGATTGGTCGGATAACCCTAAATGTAACCTATCTAAGCTTACACAAACTCTCACAGTAGAATGGTTGAGTTTAGACATAGTGTTGGGAAATGGTGAGTCATCCTTAGTATGAAGTGTTTGCATTAGTAAGGGACATGATTACTGTTGAATGCATGCTTGGATGATGTTTATATGTTTGGAACTTATGATTCTTTCCTTGTACTACTATGCTTGATTGTATGGTTAAATGAGTATTTGGGGTATATGCACATATGCACATGTCGGCATAACATTGGATATAAAGGGATGTCCATACGAGTATGACAACATATGTATAGATATGCATATATGTATATAAATGATTAATATAATGTTATGATGAATATAGTCGCATGGTCATAATCGTTTGGTTATCGAATGGATTATTCCTTTATTGCTTTGAACAATAGGAATATATATGTAATCAGATATATGTATGTATATACATATACACACATGAGCATTAATGCTTATATAATGGAGTGTGTGTATATATATATTATTATGTGAATATTAACTCTTTTGTATTTCATTTGTATATCGAATGTATACATATTTGATTGTCATGATATATATATATATATATATGCATGTATGTATGTATGTATATGTATATGCATATATATATATATATATATATATACATACATACATACATATGTATATATAAATATATATATACACATGTATATATATACATGGTATGTACATATATATATGTATTATATATGTATATATATGTACATATTATACATGTACATATACATATACATATTACATATATATGTATATATATATGTATGTATATAATAAATTATATATACATACATATACATATATATGTATATATATGTATGTATATACATATATATGTATGTATATGTATGTATATACATATATATGTATGTATGTATATGTATATATGTATATGTACATATATATACATATATGTTATGACTGGAGGACAATTTATAAATGTATGAGCATATACACAATGGTGATTATATTTTGTAAACCAAGGGATGAATTTATATACAAGTATATATAAATTATAAATGATATTATACTATACAAATATATGATACACATGAATAAAAGGTGAAGCATATTTTATAAGTTGTGCATGAAATAAAGAAGAATATGCTTATCATCGCATAGATAATGAAGGTCGATATATGCACTTGCAGAGGTGCATATTGACACACTTGCAGAGGTGCACATTGACACACTTGTCTAACAACCAATACCTTTACACCCTATCTTAAAATGGTCATATCTTGGTCATACGATGGTATTTTTCAGTGCTTCTTTTTTGAAATGGGGTAGAATTTCATGCTCTTCATATTGGTGTAG